>JARVZY010011143.1:0-27000 GCA_030686995.1 Artemisia argyi | reverse complement strand
CTATGTTTCTTTTCTGATACGCTAACATGACCATGAAACTTTCATGTATATTCTAAGTGTTAAATGCATCGAAATAGATAATTCTTCCATATCATTAAACCCGACCCAACTTGCTAAAAAAGTTATCATACCCGACCCGATTTGTTTTAAGTTACACTAAAACCCATCTTGTTGCTCAATGCCCCCTTCGATTACATTTCCTGGCTCCGCCACTGTTTATGTCCCCTGATTTTAGCATCTTGCTAGCTTATCTATATAATATATATTGCATTTCAAAAAACAAAAATGGAGGCCTTGTGGGTTACTAATGTTATTTTTTGGTTGTTGGTGATCTATGAATACAGATCGATCAAAAACTCAATTTGCTTTCAAGTGAAAGGACATGGCAATCTATGTAGAGTATCAGGAACACCATACATGTTCATTATGTTTGGTATTGTAGAAATCCTCCTCTCTCAAATCCCAGATTTCCACCAAATATCATGGCTTTCAATGATGTCAGCTGTCATGTCAATCACCTACACCATTATTGATCTTGGCCTTGCCATTTATAAAGTTATCCGTAAGTTTACATGTCAAAAAGTTACAAGTGTTTTGGCCCATATGTTATACAAAAGCATGAGTACGTGCAATTTCTTAATAGGGTAATTAACTAACGTTTGGTTTTTCTTTTTTAATTAACAGAGAATGGAAAAATCGAGGGAAGTCTAACTGGTATTAGTATTGGAAAGGTGAATCAGAAAATATTGTGGGTTTCTCAAGCACTTGGAGCCATTGTTTTTGCTTATTCTTATTCTCTCATTCTTATCGAAACTCAGGTAAAAAAATTTCTTTTTATAAGTTTCCTTCATATATCAATTCGAAATGAAAAGGTCGTTGAAGTTTTAAAAAATTTCAGGATACTATCAAATCGCCACCAGCGGAGCACAAAACAATGAAAAAAGCAACTTTGATAAGCGCAGCGACTACTACGGTCATCTACATGCTTTGTGGATGTTTTGGCTATGCTGCATTCGGTGACATGCCACCTGTAAACCTCCTCACTGGTTTTGGATTCCACAACCCTTACTGGCAGCTTGTTGATATTGCTAATGTCGCTATCTTTGTTCACCATGTCGGAGCCTATCAAGTGTACTGCCAACCCTTATTCGCAATTGTTGAAAGCACAGCGGCCAGATGCTTCCCTGAAAGCAAGTTCATCAACAATAATATCGAGGTTCCCATCCCCTTTGGTGGATACCAGCCCTACAAACTTAACATGTTCAAATTAGTATGGAGAACTGCCTTTGTGTGCATGACTATAATGATTTCAATGTTAATAATGCCTTTCTACAACAACGCTGTTGAGATCCTTGGAGCATTCGGTTTCTATCCATTGATGGTTTATTCCCCCGTGAAAATGTACATAGCTCAAAAGAAGATACAAAAGTGGAGCCGCCGATGGGTTTTACTACAAATACTCAGCATCGCGTGTCTCTTTATATCTGTTTTTGCTGCAGCGGGATCCTTTGCTGGAGTAATTACTGATCTAAAGGTCTATGAGCCTTTCAAGACAATGTATTGATTACTGTAGGAGTCATTACTTATACTAGTATAAAGGTCTACGAGTCATTACTTATATTAAGGTCTACTATACGAGTCATTACGATATAAAGGTCTACGAGTCATTACTGATATAAAGTTTGTGCTTTCCCAGTGTGTAATCCATTACTGTAAGATAATACTCAAAAGTTTGGGGTAATGTATTACCGTAAGAATTACGTGTTAGTTGGTTTAAAGTTTTTTTGACTTGTGTAAAATAATATAATTCAAAGCGGTATAATCACGTCCATACAACCATAGAGATTGAGATTGAGAGTAAAAATAAGCATACAAAATTTTAAGTTGGAGTAACTAATTTTCAAAAAAAAAAAAAAAAAAAAATTGTAAATTTACACAGTTCCGTTTCTTCTTTTCCGATCGAGACGGGATATTCTCATGAAATATTAATCCATAATAACCAACAAAAAGATCATTTTTTCTATGGGCTTAAATCATTAAACTTTTAGAAAACCAAATCTGTATGCATGGGAATCTAATATATCACATTGAGAACTTAGTGGTATATGCATGACTGGTTTTATTTCGTATTAGATCGTATCCTGTTATGATACGATCTGCTCGCATTAGCTGATGAACCCTTGTAGCACATCTACTACATGCCAAGGTATCATAAAACCTTAGGAAAAAATATGACGAAAGCAATAAATACTGAATGAAGTGAAAAGCTTATTAGAATGGGACGCGTGGAATAGTGACACGTAAGTAGGGCTTATGCCACTATTGAGATATTTGATTCCAGTTCGACAATAGGAAGTTGCGTTACTGGTACAGCACTGGATGATGGCAAGTCAGTTATGCAATCTCCAAGGACGCTGTCATCAACAAAAATGTAAAGCAAGTATAGCATAGAAAAGTAAAGCAAGTTGTGAGGGGTAAAAATGTAAAGCAAGTATTAGCAAGTTGTGAGGGGTTGAGTAGTAGTGATCTAATGTTAATATATATAATTACAACAATAATAATAGAAGTTGTTTTTTAAATAGAAGTATTGGGTTTATGAAGTATTTGTTATATAAAATTTATGATTAGATAATTTATAAAGTTTTGTGTTTAAATATAAATTTTATTAATCTTCATAATATAACGTTATTTCAAATTTAACTTTTTTAAGTTTAATTAATTACATCTTCCCTTTATTTAAGTTTCTTTATTGTTACTCCAACTTTTTATGGGTTAATTTCTACATCAAATTTTATAATATCGAATTTATTAATATTTTAAACTTAACCACTAAAGTTTCAAAAATAACCCTCTCATTATTATTTTTTTTACCTATTTCTTTTACAATTTTGACACATATATTTTTATGCATATTTTTTTAATTTAACGAAAAATTATGCAATGTTGAAAAAAAAAAACTCAATTTTTACTTTACAATTTACCAACAGGAGACATCAATTTTGAAGTTAAGTTCTCCTATTGGTTGATGCGAAATTTTTTATTTATTTTTTCTTTTCCCTTTTATATTATTATATAAGAGATAATATGAACACTTTATACATTAATTATCATTTAAATTGGTTATTTATATATACTTAAGTAAATTTTTAATATAATAAAAAAATTACATTATTTTAGTGTGATTTTATAAAATCTTTCTTATTGAAAAAAAAAAAAACCCCAATAGGAAAGCACGATTTTAACACATAGGCGTAATCAAGAAATATAATTGGCCAATAAAATGTCAAAATTGAATTAATTTTAGTCAAACTTTAATAAATTTGGGTGGATAATTTGGTTGAGTAAAAAAAACACATAAAAATATAGGTGTCAAATTTATGAAAACAAAAACTTAAAAAAAAATGAGGTAATTAATAAAACTTTAGTGATTGAATTTTAAATATATTATGTAGAGTTAAGATAAATCTTTATGTTTTTTAATAACTTTAGATAATTAACAAATAATCGCTTACATTTTATACCCCATAGACTTTATAATATGAATTTTGTTTACAATTACATGAGTATTAGTATCAGTTTGACATTTTCATCGATTAAAATTATAAAATTTTGCAAATATACGGATTAGTTTTAATATACGTTAAATATTTTTAAAATAAATATTAGTTTTAAACTTTCATCTATTGAAATATTTTTTTTTACTATATACGTTAAAAAATGACTAATGTTATCTTATTTAATAGTTTAATCTATGCATACACGGGTTTGAATATTAAATACGGCTAAATTTTTATTAACAGTTATATAAATATCAAATGGTAAGCACAAGTTACTGTGATACGCAAATAAATATACGCGATTTTACTTATAACAACGACTCATGTGATTATTATTTAAAGTTTATATACGAATATCCGGAAAAATATTTTAAATCTCTTTACGAATTATATTTTAACTTCATTAACGCTTATTATGTGCTACTAAACTCGCAAATTTTTTATAATGTGATATAAATAGTTAAAATTAAACAACATTAATCTCAGCCTCAACATTTATGTCAGATAAACAAAGTTAAATCTTTCATCCAATAAATTTTTTTACAAAATATCCCTAAATATTACTACTATTAGATAATGAAAAACCAATGATGTCTCTTTCTGCGCTCTATATTTTTTTACAAAATATCCCTAAATATTACTACTATTAGATAATGAAAAACCAATGATGTCTCTTTCTGCGCTCTATATTTTTTTACAAAATATCCCTAAATATTACTACTATTAGATAATGAAAAACCAATGATGTCTCTTTCTGCGCTCTATAATGTCTCTTTCTAATGGTCCTGCATGATACGTAGACCGTAGTGCTACGATTCTAACTCCACTGAAGATTAATATATTAATTTAACATTCTTTTATAAACCCGTCCACCCAGACACATTCCCAACTTCATATCACACAACATCAACTCACCCCAGTTAGCATACTTAACCACTGGCACAAAGTTTTATATCTCTATATATACAACTTCAGATGGAACAAGAAACGACTGCTGGAGCGCAAATCTTCGATGACGATGGACGTCTTAAGCGGACTGGTATAATAACATTATGTTCATACTTTAATTTATTGTTGTCGCTAATAAATATTGAGTTTTGATGTTTTACTGATACTGGACGTGCTATAATTTTGTTAAAATGGTTTGATGTTTTACTCATGCAGGGACTGTATGGACAACAAGCGCACGTATTACAGCTGCCGTTATTGGCTCTGGTGTGTTGCCGTTAGCATGGGCAATGGCTCAGCTCGGTTGGATTGCTGGACCAACCGTGCTCTTTCTCTTTACCTTTGTCATGCCATACTACACTTCATGCTTTCTTGCTACGGGTTATCGGTGTGGCGATCTTGTTACTGGCAAAAGAAATTATACTTACATGGAAGCTATTGAGAATATTCTTGGTACTTATTTATCACATAATTTCCTATGTTACGAAAATTATACTAACATGCAATTTATTGAGAATTATATATACTTATGAGATATCTTTTCTCTTTTCATGCATGTTTCTTGAATTTATTAGGTGGATATCAAGTTAAGTTATGCGGCTTTGTTCTGTATCTCTATCTTATTGGAGTAGCTATTAACTATTCCGTTGAAGCTTCTGTTAGCATGATGTGAGTATCTTTAAATCTTGCTTCTTGAATGATCATTATTGATAAGATGTTTAATTTGTAGGATTTTGAATTATATACCTCTCAATTAGGGTTGGATTTGTCAAACACAAAAATTAAAAGGGCTAAAAGAAAACATTATTACTAGGGGTATAACATGTGCGTAAAATAGTAAGATGTTTAATTTGTAGGATTTTGAATTACATACCTCTCAATTAGGGTTGGATTTGAGTATCTTTAAATCTTGCTTCTTGAATGATAGTGATAAGATGTTTAATTTGTAGGATTTTGAATTACATACCTCTCAATTAGGGTTGGATTTGTCAAACACAAAAATTAAAAGGGCTAAAAAGAAAACATTTTTACTAGGGGTATATAGCTAAAATAGTAGGGCATCATCCTTCTTCATTCAAATGTAAAACCCCTCTTAAAAAATGGGGGCCTTGTCGTGAGATGGGTTCAGGTTGTATTTTGAAGGTGAGATGGCCGGCGAGCCGCGAGGATATAAGGTCATGATGTGATTTAGGTCGTGAATGTGGTGAGGTCATGAGATGGTTAATTTGTGTCGTGGGTATGGTGAGGTCATGAGATAGTTTGGGTCGTGGGTAAGTGAGCATGGTTTCGCGAGATGGTTTCGGGTCGTGGTATGGCGTGTTTGCGAGATGGTTTTGATTGTGAGTATAGTGAGGTCCTGAGATGGTTTTGGTCGTAGGTACGGTGAGGTCGTGAGATGGTTTTGGTCGTGGGTATGGGAAGGGTAACAGCATATGGCCTCTTTTTTTAGGGGCCTCAAAACTTTAATACAAGTATATAATAGTTTTTGGAGATTTAATTGTGTTAATAGATGATTTATGATAGAACATTGAAGATTTTTGTGAAAGAAAAAGAAGAAAGCTTGAACTTAGACAACAGTGGTGGTGAGTGGTCGGCGCACTTGGAATTGATTGCTTTTAATTCTATTCTGATAGCTTTAAAAGTTTTATTTTAACCTAGCTTTGTATTTATATTAGGGTTTAGTTATTATGTATCATTTTACCCCTTATCTTTATTACAGTTATTTAGTTATTACGAAATTGAAACATGTCTAAATAAAAAAAAAAAACATTGTAGTTATGATATATTTTGGAAATAAATATGACATATCTAACTTAATAAAATTCGTGTAATATTTTGAAAGTCAAAAATTACATCTAGAAAGAAAGAAGATGTATTTAAACTATAATTAGATTACCAAGTTGTTATTGTGATCAATACTAAAAAGCAATGCATAGTAACATTATTGTTTGGTAGTTTTATAGATATTTCGACTTTATCGTAGAAGAACTATTTTGAAATTGTGGCACAGGGCCCCCAAATTTCACAGGACGACGGACGAGGATTGGTGTCACTGTGTTTGGTAGGTTTTGGCGTGTCGGAGTTGTATCTCGGTATAAATGTCGAGATATTCACTTTATGATATCCTTATTTGATCCGAGTGTAGGTGTTGGTTATCGAGTCGGTACATCGGTGTAGCTTGCTCAGTTTGTTATGTTTGTGTCCTTGTAGTTTTAGCATCTTGATAGTTTATCTATATCTATACTACATTATAATGCATTTGTGACTATTTTATAATTAGAAAGGCTTAAAATTCAGACTTTTTCTTGCTTATTATGGAAAGATTTCAAAATTAATTTGTTAGGAAACAAGTTGGTTGGGAAGTTTGTTAGGAAACGTTTGGTTGTTCAAAATAAAATTATTTGGCTTAACCATCTCTAATATCTCTACTTATAAAACATGAAGATAACTAAATGTGTAACCAAATAACGTAAAATATAATCACACGGTACCCGCCGCCGCATTGCGCGGGTACCGTTCTCGTCTATATAATATATATTGCATTTCAAAAAACAAAATGGAGGCCTTGTGGGTTACTAATGTTATTTTTTGTTGTTGGTGCTCTATGAATACAGATCGATCATAAACTCAATTTGCTTTCAAATGAAAGGGCATGGCAATCTATGTAGAGTATCAGGAACACCATACATGCTCATTATATTTGGTATTGTACAAATCCTCCTCTCTCAAATCCCAGATTTCCACCAAATATCATGGCTTTCAATGATATCAGCTGTCATGTCAATCACCTACACCATTATTGATCTTGGCCTTGCCATTTCTAAAGTTATCCGTAAGTTTACATGTCAAAAAGTTACAAGTGTTTTGGCCCTTATGTTATACAAAAGCATGAGTACAATTTCTTACTAAGGTAAACTAACGTTTGATTTTTCTTTTTTTAATTAACAGAGAATGGAAAAATAGAGGGAAGTCTAACTGGCAATAGTATTGAAAACGTGAATCAGAAAATATTGAGGGTTTCTCAAGCACTTGGAGCCATTGTTTTTGCTTATTCTTATTCTCTCATTCTTATCGAAACTCAGGTAAAAAAAAAATATTTTTATAAGTTTCCTTCATATATCAATTCGAAATGAAAAGGTCGTTGAAGTTTTAAAATTTTCAGGATACAATCAAATCGCCACCAGCGGAGCACGAAACAATGAAAAACGCAACTTTGATAAGCGTAGCGACTACAACGGTCTTCTACATGCTTTGTGGATGTTTTGGCTATGCTGCATTCGGTGACATGGCACCTGTAAACCTCCTCACTGGTTTTGGATTCCACAATCCTTACTGGCAGCTTGTTGATATTGCTAATGTCGCTATCTTTGTTCACCGTCTCGGAGCCTATCAAGTGTGCTGCCAACCCTTATTCGCATTTGTTGAAAGCACAGCGGCCAGATGCTTCCCTGAAAGCAAGTTCATCAACAATAATATCGAGGTTCCCATCCCCTTTGGTGGATACCAGCCCTACAAACTTAACATGTTCAAATTAGTATGGAGAACTGTCTTTGTGTGCATGACTACAATAATTTCAATGTTCATAATGCCTTTCTACAACGATGCTGTTGGGATCCTTGGAGCATTCGGTTTCTATCCATTGACGGTTTATTTCCCCGTGAAAATGTACATAGCTCAAAAGAAGATACCAAAGTGGAGTAGCCGATGGGTTTTACTACAAATACTCAGCATCGCGTGTCTCATTATATCGGTTTTTGCTGCGGTGGGATCCTTTGCAGGAGTAATTACTGATCTAAAGGTCTACGAGCCCTTCAAGACAATGTATTGATTCATGAGGACTAAAGAATTGTACCCCGAAGATGGATGATGTGTAAAAAGTTAGGGCTCTATCCCCGTTTGTAATATAGTACTGTACGAGAATAAAAAGTTAGGGCTCTATCCCCGTTTGTAATATAGTACTGTAAGGAGAATAAAAAGTTAGGGCTCTATCCCCGTTTGTAATATATAATAACTGTATGAATCACACGTATTAGTAGACCCACTTGGTTTAAAGTTTTTTTGACTTGTGTAAGATAATATTTAATTCATTTCAAATATTTCGGAATCTTTATCAATAATAAATGAAAAGTTTTTTAATGGCATAAGCCCTACTTACGTCATATATAACTTCACTATTCCACGCGTCTCATTCTAATAAGCTTTTCACTTCATTCGGTATCTTTTGCTTTCCTCATATTTTTTACTAAGGTTTTATAATATTTACACAAAGTTTCTATATCAACAACACATTTTTTATTATGGAATAACATCAAACTTTCTAAATTCACAAATCTTTCATTCAAGAATCACGTCTAAGATCATTTGGCCTTTTGTTGATGTTTCTGATTACAGTTGATAAAGGTAAATAATTTATTTATATTAATTTTTTTATACCCAATTCATATTGGGTTTTTTTTTTTTTTTTTTTTTTTTTAATGATGATGATTCATATTATGGGTTTTGTTGTGATGATTCATTTTAAGGGTTTTGTTAGCTTGAAACTTTATTTTAAATTGTATGATTGTGTGATTTTAATTTTGTGTTCATAATATATAAAGTTTGTGATTTAAAGAAATATTATTATGTTCTTAGTTAGGAGGGACACTTTTTAATTAACTTATTGAAATTTGCTGGCTTCTGATCATACTGCATTGAAGTGTTTGGTCTCAAAATGCTACGGATGATGTATTTCAACGCATGAAAACTCATTATGTACCTATATTAGACTATAAGAGTAAGGACTTTATAACTCTACTTCAAGCTTTAATAGTGTTCTGATATTTTTATGTAGCTCATGAGTAACCATTCTGCTTATTTGTTTAAAGATATAAGCAAATGGATAGATTTTAAGTATAATTCTCTATTATGGATATTTGTTACGATATGCCTTAAAATATGCTACCTTCCCTAAAATGTGAATTAACGGTTAATGAGTTGATGCGTTTTCTTAATATCTCGCAAGTCAGAGAGACGACTACTTCTTATTGGAATCGTATTGATATTTGTCATGAAGTGATTTTGATTTTGTGACAAATGGTAATTTTCACAATTTATTTTAATAATAAATATTTATTTAATATTATTAAAGGCATTTCTATGTATTTCTGAACACTTTTGAGCATTTTTGACCATTTTGGGATGCTATCCCGCAGACTTTAGCTTATGATCACCACTGAAACTGTCTATTTTTGTTAGTAAAAACAAATTATTCCATTTCTGATAATTAATGGCAAGTTGTGTACTAAACCGAGAAGCTTTCTCACATTTACTGAAACATGCCCCCACACGCACACCGACACTACAGTAGACATGGTAGAAGTCAAATAAATATATTTTTGAGCAAATAATAATGTTTTATTATTTTTCTGATAAAAAGTCAATAAAAACTTTATTTTATGTATATGTGTTCAAAAATGTCAAACTGGGACTTTACGGTAACATTTAAAGCTCACACCGACAAACGATACACCAACGAGGATCAAAAATAATTTTTCCCTCCTTTGTTTTGTCCTTAACCGTCCACCTCCCCCATGTCTAGACAAAAATTTTGATCTTAGTATCACTTAGTGGAGAATGGCATAGCCAAATTTTTTGTTTGTTACTTAAATGGTCACAAAGTTAAACACACATTCATTTCACCTCATCAAAACTTCCTAGATCATTCTTTCCACTCTTAAACTCACGGCCAACAACAAAAACCAAGATCCACAAAAATTGATTGAAGTTATAACAAATCAGGTTCTTTTAAGCTTTTGGGAATGATCGGAATGTATTGTGGGTAAATTTGAAGCATTTTGGGTCTTTCCTTGGTTTTCATAGACACGAAAAAACACACCCTTTGTAAGCTATCATCAAAACTTTCACAATCTTGTTTATATCATATTCTTTTGATGTCTAATGATGTTACCAAATGCTAAATGTATATGTTTTTCTAAAATAAAAAAGTTAGGGTTTAGTGTGTTCATGCATATGCTCGACTTTTTTAAGGGCCGGCTTTTGTACAAATAGATTATTTCTTGCTTGTGTGGTAAATCTTGTTATTTGTGGTACTAGTTTGATGATACAAATGTGATTAGTATTAATTAAGCAAGTTAAGACAATATATACACTTATGTGCATATATACATGAACTGTCCATATTTAAAAGTATATAATTATTGGGGTTTTGAAAAACATAAAATTTTGGCTCAAGTGGTGAAATGGTGAAATTAATGCTTAAAAGCTTATTTTGAATAGCTTATTGAATAAACTATAACTTATTGTGTTTAGCTTATAAAAATTTGGCTTTGGGTCGTATGGTTCCATATGGGCTGAGCCCAGCATATTTTAACCAAGTTTGACTTTTTAGCTTAATGGCTTATTTATAAGTGCTTATTTGGTTTAATTAAAATTGTTACGTAACTAATTAAACTAAAAAGGGACCTAAACTTATTTTTTTGAGCTTATGATGGCTTCGACACTGTTGGGCTGAGCCCAACACAAAACCGGTGACATTTGACTTTTGACCAAAGGACGTGATGAACGTGTTAAATTGATTTTTAAAAACTTAACTATATATATATATATATATATATATATATATATATATATATATATATATATCGTAACTTAAAAAGGTTAAATGACTTTTGGACTAAAACTGAGTTATTGGACTCATTATTGACTTTTCGGCCCAATATATCCTTCGGGGTGATAAAAACGAGTTTTGAAACATTTTTTGACTCACTATAATTATTTTTACATAATAAGATGATATATATCGATTAAAACCATTTTGGACTCGTTTTGACACGTTAAGCCCAATAAGGCTAATAAATGGATTTTTGGCCCAATTTCATAAATGTTGACTTTTTGTTGACTTTTGAAAGTATTTTGACTAAACGTTAACTTTTGTATCGAAACTTATAATTAAAAAGTAAACGTAACGATAAATATGTTCATAGTGATAAATATATATATTTTGGACTAGTTTTGCAAAATAAGTTAACGTAAGGGTTCATTGAGAAAAATTGCAACACATGGGAAACATGAAAAAGTTTGAATAATCGAACAAGTCATGCCCAATTTTTTCTAAAATTTCAAACACTTAGAATATTTTGGTGAAAACAGACTATAAGATGAAATATATATTTTTACTATTAAAAATATTAATTTTTCCAAATTAATATTTTTATATTTTCCTAAGACTTAAAAACATATTTTATATATTTATACACCTATAATATTGATTGATTTTTCTAAATAAATTTCTTATAATCATTATCTATTATAATTAACATTATATTATAAATACTTATACATGTATAATATAATAATACCCACTACCACTATTCTTTATTAATATAATATATTATTATATTAATCCACCAACACCTATTTAATTAATTACAAACTTTAATTAATTAAATACTTAGTAACTAAACATTCTTATGCATATATATACAAGATAATATACATATATACTTGAGTATTTTTCGACGACAAGTATTTTCACCGTATACCTTCACCAAGAGCCATCACCAAAGAGTATTTCTAATAAACCATTTTTGAAATATACTTTACCACACAACAAGCAAGAAATACCCAAGCACAAGACACACATAAACATTTCAAAGAGAGTCAATACGTTTAAACACGAATTGTACACTAAGACTTGCTATACTAATTTAGTTCGCATGTCGGAGCATTTACACTACACACTTTGACTTTTTTAGCAGATTGCTACTACTTGAGGTGAGTTTATAGCCCTATTTTCTTATAAGTACTGTTTTGTAAACCTTGGGGTGAGAAACACGCAAAACTGTTTTCATGGACAAAAACTAAACTTTATTTTATGCACACTAGTATGCGGAAAACCTAAGTATGACCATCCCACCTTGCCCACTATCATCAACCGTCAATTCCTGTGGGAAGCGCGAATGATATAAATAGATCTATTGGGGATGACTCCCCCGTTCGGTTGGCCACACAAGAGGTCAAAGCGGACATATACCATGTCAGACTAGCCGAGTGTTCTGGGATAAACACTCATCGGGCCCTATTATTATTTTTCTATGCCTGTTGGCATACTGTCGTAGTATCGGTTGCATGAGCTTAGGGATGCATGCGGTTAGTGTGTACTTGTTGATTATTTGTTGTGGTCCATCTATGCTTATTTACTTTAAACCTATGAACTCACCAGTGTTAGCTGACTTTTAGCATGTTTTTCTCAGGTATTTGAGTATGTTTCTGCTGGAGGCAAAGCATGGCATTGGTCATAACTACTCTGAATTGTTTTCACACAATCTCGAAACGTTTTATTGGGACGAACTTGTCTTTATGGGCTTACATTATTTAAACTAAACTTGTTGTATGACAATTTGAATTTGGTAATGTAAACTATTTTAAAACGGATTTATTTTCCATTCTCTATATCTGTTGTTTTGTGATTACCAATTTAGTAACACCCAAAACATGTATGCTTCCGCTAAACCAGATTTTGGGGGTGTTACAGATTGGTATCAGAGCAAAGATTATAGAGAACTAGGTACATTTAAACCCTAAACTATAACCGCTTTTACGAAAAACGTTTCCATATGACCGCCAGATACCTGCCTGCCTCGTTTGCCATGATTTGACTGCTATTTGCTTTATATGATTAAGTGCTATACTTGTGCTGTTTGAGTATTTACTTAACATATATGATATAAGTATTTTCTATATACTTACATATTATGTACCTTACTTGTCACAGCGTCTCGCCCTTCCCCTACTAGTTCACACCCACATACACTGACTTATGGTAAACTGTTACACCCTGTGCCCGCTTTGACAAAAAATTAAAACTTTTTACGCGGAAACGCTTGACTTTTATAGATATTCTGTCACTCTTTTGACCATTTATAAAAATCCATAAACATTCAGACCTTGAGACTATTTTTAAATGAAACTAGATTCATAAACATAGCCACACTTAAACATAATCACAAGTCCATTATTACTAAGCACATATACATAACACATACATGTTAGAAATCTATATAATACCATGTTATCATCATTCTACTTACCTTAGCTCCAAGCTAAGCATATCAAGCCAATATCACCATCATCATCAACATCATTACTCGTCATCATCATCACTACTATCTTCCATCATCCTCATCAATCTTCATAATTAACCAAAACCTAACACATAATAATCAATACCAAAATCAAGGGTTAACATAACCCATCAAATATACTCATCATCCTTTCTATATCATCATATGATCATATCTTGATCATATGATGATTTCCCACTTCTAATCATAATTCTAAACCTCATAATCAACAAGATAGAGGGATTACTTACTTGGGATTATCATTGCTAGAACTTAACCTTCATCACTTAGAACCATCAAGCCTAAAACTTATGGTTTCCCTCCCTTTCTTCCTTCCAATAACCGGACCATCAAACACACCTTAGAATGGTGTGGAATTCTCTGGAATTTCCTGGATATAACTAGCTAGACACAAGTTTGGGCCTATGGCAATAATGGTCATTCTAATCTTTTTTCTTATACTTTGGCCACATATAACTTATAGCACATTTAACACTTATCAAAACTTTAGTCCTTGAAGTCTTTCCTTCTATTTATGCCACACAATACTTTCATAACCTTATAATATGTTCTTTGATCACAAGATTGACTATCGGGTTTGACCATTATGCAACATTTGTTGACTAACCAATCATGTAAGACCCTTAGTCCATTTTATCATGTAAGATTGACTATCGGGTTTGACCATTATGCAACATTTGCATTATCTTGGTTGTGATTCACAGGTTCTTTTATAAAAGACAAAACGACGGAAATTAGTTCATCTTGATGCTTCGAGAATCCATGGTTGGCTCCCTTAACAATATGTAACCTGTGGTTCGGTATGATCTTTGCAAACTCTGATGCTTCTTTGACTTGGACAATTGTATCATCCGACCCGTGTACTGTCAACACCCTGCGTAACAAACATAACTTTTTAATCATATACTAATAGAAATATCCTACCATCATCGCGTGCATAAAATGGATACATGATGTCTTGAAATTACAACAGATGAGCCGGATGAAAAAGTAGAGTTCACATTTGACTTTTTAGGGTCATACACATTTGAGGGAAGTAATTTTATATCATACCTGCAATCTTTGTCAATTTGCAGGTTTTGCCTTTAACATCTATAAAACCATCTTTCTTCACTTTCTGCAGATACCCTTTTCCCAAACGCTCTTGCAAGTAAATAAGATAAAGGAACAATACCACGTTAGTCGTTACTACATAATCTTAAGAAACAAAATTGAACAGCTGATGTATAGAATCACATGTTAAATTCTTACGTAAATATAAATCGATGTTTTTCTGTTTAGGTTCACGTCATTTGAAGAGAGCGAGTGAGTTTTTGACTCAAATGTAAGTGATTTAACCAGATACCCCTTTAACCCGTTTCTAACTAAAAAAAATTAAAAATAAAATCTTACGTCTTGATCGGGTTATCCATTTTTCCAAACTACAATCGTAAAAAAGAGCTTCCCAGCTCCGGCTGCGGTGGTGGTGGCTCGACCACCGGAGCACGGCAAAGAGGGCAATGAATGTGAGAATACAACCACATATCAATACATGAAGCATGAAAACAATGATCGCATACTCAGTGTCATGTTCCACTTGTTTCTTGTACTTAAAACTTGGTACCAAGCTTACGGCTGCCCCACGTGACGGAGATGGTGGTGACATGGTGTTGTTTGGTGTCGTGGGAGTTAGTATCCTACGGGTGAGCTGAGTTTGTTGTTGTAAGCGGCGTTGGTATCGCATGGTGCACCACCGCACCATAATTATGTGGTAGATAGCTAGGATGATGGTGGCGGTTGCTACGACGGCCTTGCCGTAGTATAGCATAGGATGAGATGGTCCTATATACTTTCTACTTTGAGATATAATATGCTTATTATTTGTGGATAAATATAACTAGTTGAACTCTTGTCCTGTTGTGCATATTTTATTCAAACTGAAATTTGATGCACAAAATAAATTCTTTCAGCAGGATAATTGCTCTACTAGAAAGAAAAATTATAAGAAAGAAAAATGTTTTAAAGATCATAAGTTTACAAAATTATAAGAAAAAAAAATGTTGTAATTTATTTGAACATTTGCCAAGTTACAAAAAGATTACATAAAAACATAATGTGATGCAACAAACTGTGATATTTTAAAAAACTTCGCACAATAAGGCGATAAACTAACATCAACATAGAGAAGGCGGTCACAACAGCAACAGCAGCAGTTCTAACCACTTCCATGGTACATGTAATCAATCGTCTAATTAGCAACATACCATTACAATTCTTGTTTAAAATTTATGAAACCTATTCAAATGAACTACTGCCATACATATATGCTCTAATAACAGATTAAAAAAACAATGAGATAAACAAGAGAGCATCTAAAAAGCGCAATCAACATAAATTTCACTCGAAGTGGCAGAGATTTATATGTTAAGAGTTATATCTAAGATTCTAAAGACTTCGCCAGTCAACATAAATTTCACTTCAAGTGACAGATTTATATGTTAAGAGTTATATGTTCATCAATGTATTTTACCTCAAATCCTAGTAGGATTTTGGGATCAATTCCAACAAATACTTGGTGTTGGACGAGTAATTCATCTTGTCAACCTTGACGACAGTAATTTGCACCCTTTGTTCATCACCGTATGTTTCTTCTTTGATTTTCAGCTTCAGAAGTACCTCTGCAAAGAGACAGCTTTTGAAAACATTTGCAAAACGCTCATCATCCTGCACTTGGCTTTTCAACATGTAGAGCTCTTTTGCGGTGCGACCCATAATTTGTTCTCCAGCTTCTTGAAAAGCAGTCACCCATGTCAATCCAGTGTGATCTTGGACTTGACATCGAAGAAGATACCTGTAGTTACATTCCTCAAATTCTTGGTTGCAGCGATCACATTGCCATGTTGACCCTGATTTGGTTAATTTCTTGCTGCACTGTCGGTCTCCAATTCGTAACGGGCAGGCGGCGTAACAAAAGTTGTCTGTTTTGATGAAAGTCACAGTTGCATTTACAGTGATCCAATCTGGTTTATCTGCTCTCCCAAGGCCTTCTTCCTCGATCTGTGAGACTGTTTTACGAACTTCATTTTTCGATTCGACTGGCAAATCTCGTGAGATGGACTGAGAAGCTAAATCTTTGCCGCCTCTATCAAACCAAGCTCTCAGATTGTTGGCCTCTGAAGAATCCGGATCAATGAATAGTTGAGTGGACGAAACAGTCCCGACTGATTTTCCACTGAAGTCATTAATTCTTTCAGCTTTCACAGCTAACACAGGAGACAAACCAGAATTGAACATTTCTTGAAGTTGTTGACCTTCCCTATTGCAGAACTCTCCCCAAAGTGTTAGTTCTACGCTTCTACCTGACTGATCATTTAGCTTAATAGTCCTTTTCTGAGTCTCCATTCCATTCTTTCTTTGGATAGGGACAGAAGGGTCGACTTTTGTTACAACACCAATTACATCTATGATTGAATTATTCTCAGCAGTCTCAATCTCACTGATGGGCTTAAAAGAGAATTGCTGTTGTGGTATCGAGGCATCTTCATCTGGGCATGGATCTATAGTCGAAGAGGATTCCAGGAAAATCTCCCATTCATTGTTCAGATGGTTGAAGTTTTTCTTAGCTGGTTTTAAACTACCTTTTGATATCATGTAGACTTTCCCAACTTCAATGACTTCATAGAAGGCATCAACGACAGCATTGAAACAGGTCACACGTATTTCCCCGCCATCAGAATCAAGAAGGTCAAAAGAGAAGACTTTTCCATCTCCTTTTGCGTTGTTGTAGCGACGGAGATCTCCTTTTGCAGTAACTCTTGCCTTAATAGCCCATCGACCTTGGTAAGGGTTAAGAGCAGAAATCGGGATGATGCGTGCTGGTGCCTCGTTCTTCATTATTGAGCCATGGCTTTTGTACATAGGAGGTGGTTGGTATGCAGGTTGAATAGTTGGTCGGAAGGTTTGAGTGTTGCTACTCATGTTTGTTACACTCGAACGATTAAAAGAGGGCATTGTTGTTTGCTGAGAGACACCACTAGAAACTAGATTCGAAGGCGGGAACTCACGCGGGTTCCCAATGATTTCACATTCAGGCATTATAATCTCCATGTTTAGAACAACAATAACCCTGCATAGAATGAACGAAGAGTATCAATCATTAAGAGACAAACCACTTGCCTCTCTAGAAGGAAGTACAAATCTATAATTTCAAACACAGATTAGATAGAAGTTATGTTTCTGCCAAAATATAAACCAAATATATTTTACCCATTGCCTCTCTAGAAGGAAGAATACTTAGATCATCATAAATCCTTTTTTGACCATAGAGTGATAGTTACTTCACGTCAGTTTTACAAATGGTAGGTGAAGATAAGTTAATTACTTCACTTCAGCTGTAATTTATAACTGACCACTGATAAACACACACCAGACCAAAAACTTGCTTCTTAAAACTGAAATGGGATGTTAATGTATGATTGTGCTCTACCGCTTATGCATCTCCTAAATAAGCTCCCCTCTGGCAGAACAATAGCTCAAACTCTACTTTAATGCCATTAAAGATTCTCAAAATTTTCAGCAGGATAGAAGAAAATGCAGCTTTACTGTATCTTCCTTGTTTACTGTTGCAACTTATCTGAGGACCCAGCAGCAGCTCAAAACCTAAAACTTATATGGAACTAACTAGAACGCAACTTATTTGAGGACCCAGCAACGGCTCAAAACCTAAAACTTACATGGAAATAACTTGAACACCTTGATTGTTGCTAATGTTTAACACATTGACTTCACCATGATGTACTATGGAAATAACTGAATACTAAATAGTTCGCTCATAGCTGATGGCCACAGCATCTAAATATATTTCAAACTGTAAGTGGTGTTTATTTTTGTGACAAACAAATCATATCTAAATGTAACAACCACATTCACACATATGTTCAAACTTTCAAGGCACACAAGTGCGTACACTTGTATTTTGAGTGATCAAACTACAGTGAGTTCAGACAAACTACATGGACGTTGACACATGTAACATGGATTCCAAAAACACGTGTGCATATATAAACAATGCAGATATGTGATATGTTAACGTATGAGAAGAGGAAATAACACATGTATATAAGCTTAACACACTACTGACCAGCAATCTATCACTGCATAACTACAGATTAGTAACTTATGTGAGCTGCTTCAGTTTACACCACTTAAACGTCTGACTGGACAATCATACAATCAACAAACATTTTTCACCTAAATACGCAGAAAACAGAAATGACCACGTGAATCAAAAGTTTATTCCTCAAAATCTGTAGAAGCTGCATAAAATACATTCAAGAACTTCATCTATACCGAAGAACAGCATACTATAAGCACGATGACCTCATCAGTGTTCTAAGTCTAGTAGCTTTGATAGCAATATACGCTATTATGTACGCAAACAGCAGAACATTAACAAATTGCAAGCGCAAAAGTGTATTTCCTTAGAATCTATAGAGGCTACACTAAGCTATGTGCAACAATTCATCGAACAACATATCATACGCATGTTAAAATTTTCAATGATCCAAGCCTATAGTAGCTTTAATAACATCTGATATTGACCTATGCACAAAAAACAACATAACATCAACAAGCGTATCCCCTCAAAATCTATTACAACTGTACTAACACGAACATCAATTACACCTATACTGAACAACAACATACTATATTGCACATTCATCCTGCTTAAACCTAAGTCCTAACTCTACAGAAACACATATAAACTCATTTAACGCAGTCATCAACCAACACATACAGTGATTTACAGACAGAAATAACTAATTCAAATAGAAACGAAACTATACATGTAATTCGAAATAGTACGGTATATATACTCTGTAAGCTAAACAACATACTTTGCACACAGTTGCACATCAACATACGTCTATGAGCTTCCATAAAATAATTTAAAACCTAAATCTACATCAATCTCTAACAAACTACTACACAACACTTAATAAACTCATATCACGCAACTGTTAACAATCATGATTAACAAATTTGATAGGAAATAAAGATATACTTGCAATTCAAAAAATTACATCAAATATACTCATTTTATCCCAAAATCTACAACAATCACTTACAAATTCATACACAAATTCACATACAAACTTGTAACAAGCACGTTAACAGACGTCTATTAGCTTCATTTCAGCCCTAAATCTACAATAACGTACAAACTCGCATAAACTCATAACACACAATTATTAACAAACAGAAACAACTAATTCAATAGGAAATGATGCCGTACTTGCGACACGGAACATTAACAGAAGTCTATTAGCTTCATTTTAAGCCCTAAATCTACAACAGCCTCCTACAAATTGATACAATAACAGTTATATAAACAAATATCTTACAAATTGATGC
The DNA here is from genome assembly GCA_030686995.1 of Artemisia argyi. NCBI lineage: Eukaryota > Viridiplantae > Streptophyta > Magnoliopsida > Asterales > Asteraceae > Artemisia > Artemisia argyi. The sequence goes on along the minus strand of JARVZY010011143.1, from coordinate 6,959 downwards.
AAAACCAGTTATATAAACTTAAAAAACAGTAAATAACAAATAAATGATGAAACGAAGAAGTCGGTTTTGAAGAGGACTACAAAGATAATCAATAAGCTGAACAGTCGGTTTTGAAGATGAAATGAAGATATACTTGTGATTCGCATATATATACTCCGTAAGCTAAACAATATAATATAAGCAAATTTAGCTTCAATAAAGTGCTAAATCTTCACAAATGCATATAAACTCATAACACACAACTATTAAGAAACAGAAATAGCTCGTATGCCGATTCGTAAAATTACAGCAAACATACTCCGTACACTAAACAAATACTATACACACATTAACATACGTCTATTAGCTCCAGTTTAGCCCTAAATCTACAACAATCTCTTACAAATTCATTAGGAAATGAAGATATACTGCCGATTCGTAAAATTACGTCTAATAGCTTCATTTTAGCCCTAAATCTACAACAATCTCTTACAAATTCATACAAAAACAGTTATAAACACATTTATATGCTCCGTAAGCTAAACAACATACAATACACAATTAAGCTTCGATAAAGCCCTAAATCTACACAAACACATATAACCTGATAACACGCAAATATTACAAAATAAAAATAAGATGAAATGAAGATGATATACAGCCGATTTTGATGTACAATATACTATACGCACACTAACATACGCCTATTAGCTTTGATATATTCATTTTCGCCCTAAATTTACAGCAACCTCTCAAAAATTCATACACAAACAGTTATAAACTCATAAAACTGTAATTTAACAAGTAACTAAAAACGAAATGAAGATGTTATACAGTCGATTTTGATGTACAACATACTACACGCCTATTAGCTTCTATAAAGTCATTTTAGCCCTAAAACTACATCAATGACTCACAAATTCATACAAAAACAGTCATATAAACATATAAAACAGTAAATTAACCCCTAACTCATAATTGAATACATAAACTTGTAACACGCAATCGTCAACAAATACATACGCCTATTAGCTTCTATAAACTCATTTTAGCCCTAATTCTACATCAATCTCTCACAAATTCATACAAAAACAGTTATAAACACATAAAACAGTAAATTAACAAGTAAATCTACACAAACACATATAAACTCATAACACAGCTAACTAATTCAATAGAAAATGAAGATATACACGAGATTCGGAAAATTACGGAAAATACAGTACTTTTAGCCCTAAATCTACAACAATCTCTTACAAATTCATACAAAAACAGTTATAAACACATTTATATAGTCCGAAAGCTAAACAACATACTATACACAATTTAAAGCCCTAAATCTACATCAATCTCTTACAAATTCATACACAAACACATATAAACTCATAACGTTTCGCGATTTGAAAAATTACTAGAAATATCTTACAAATTCGCACACAAACAGTTACATAAACATAAAAAACAGTAAATAAAAAGTAACTGAAAACGAAATGAAGATGTTATACAGTCGATTTTGATGTACAGCATACTATACGCCTATTAGCTTCGATATATTCATTTTAACCCTAAATCTACAACAATCTCTTAAAAATCGATACGAAAACAGTTATAAACACATAACTAAGAACGAAATGAAGATGTTATACAGTCGATTTTGATGTACAGCATACTATACGCCAATTAGCTTCGATATATTCATTTTAGCCCTAATTCTACATCAATCTCTTAAAAAATGATACAAAAACAGTTACAAACACATAAAACAGTAAGTTAACCCCTAACACGCAATCGTCAACAAATACATATGCCTATTAGATTCGACAAAGTCAATTTAGCCCTAATTCTACATCAATCTCTCACAAATTCATACACAAACAGTTATATAAACATATAAAACAGTAAATTAACCCCTAACGCATAAACGAACACACAAACTTGTAACACGCAATCGTCAACAAATACATACGCCTATTAGCTTCTATAAACTCATTTTAGCCCTAATTCTACATCAACCTCTCACAAATTCATACAAAAACAGTTACATAAACATATAAAACAGTAAATAAAAAGTAGCTAAAAACGAAATGAAGATGTTATACAGTCGATTTTGATGTACAGCATACTATACGCCAATTAGCTTCGATATATTCATTTTAGCCCTAAATCTACAACAATCTCTTAAAAAATGATACAAAAACAGTTACAAACACATAAAACAGTAAATTAACCCCTAACACGCAATCGTCAACAAACACATATGCCTTAATGCCTATTAGCTTCTATAAACTCATTTTAGCCCTAATTCTACACCAATTTCTCACAAATTCATACAAAAACAGCTACAAACACATAAAACAGTAGTTGATTTTGATGTACAGCATACTATACGCCTATTAGCTTCCATAAAGTCATTTTAGCCCTAATTCTACAACAATCTCTTAAAAATCGATACAAAAACAGTTATATAACACATAAAACAGTAAATTAACCCCTAACACGCAATCGTCAACAAACACATATGCCTTAATGCCTATTAGCTTCTATAAACTCATTTTAGCCCTAATTCTACATCAATCTCTCACAAATTCAACAAAAACAGTTATATAACAAATAAATGAAAACGAAATGAAGAAGAAGAGATGAGATATACAATCGGCCTTGAGCAGGACTACAGACATAGTCAATAAGCTGAACAACGGATCCTTTGCGCAACAGACCGTTCTTCGCCAAATGATTACACTGAGTCGCGATCATCGCTTGTTGAGCCGCGACGGAATCGGATAGAATGAGACGGTACCGCTCTTTGGCATGGCTGATTACACTGACGTCGAGTACTTGTAGTAACTGTTTTAGGTTCGTGTCGCCTTGCATTATTTTCGGGATGCCGTTAGTGGTTAGGTTGATCGGCATTTTTGGTGGATTTTAGGGTTTGGGGGAGGAAATTGGCGGGTAGATTTTGGGGGAGAATGAAATGTTAGAATAACCGACTTGAAGAAATGGTTGTTTAAATACAAGGCCACGGAGTGTGCGTGTTTGTGTGTGTGAGTGCGTGTGTGACTACTTTTTTATTTTATTTAAAAAAAAAAAAAAAAAAAAAAAAAAAAAAAAAAAAAAAAAAAATTGGTAATAACTTTTGTTTTAAAAATAATGATGATTTGCACACTCAACTTTATTATTTGCACACTTCATAGTACAAGCAGATAAAGACTAAATAAGTTTTGATGCACTCTTAGTACTAACACGAACATCAATTCCACCTATACTGAACAGCAACATACTATATTGCAAATTCATCCTCAGTGGCGGACCTAGCCGCAGTTATAAGGTGGTTCCTTACCTTGATCAAGGCAAAAGGAACAACGGCTCAAATAATCAGTATACCGGGTCAAGTTGGGTCGGGTCGGGTATAACACAAATATATTAATACGAAATAAAGCATCCAGCTTATATAATAAATAATAGTTAAAGTTTTACATGTGTCGTGAAAATCAGACCAGGCATCAAACAATTGATTAACGTTCTATGGTTTAATAGATTAGTCTTCAGAAGGTTACCATGTATTAGCTTTACAAGCAGTAACTTAAACCTCTCAAAGTTATATTCAAATAAATATTTAGAAAACACAATTACCCACTATAGTTTACTAGTTATAATAGTACTGTATTAAAATATTCTAAATAATGAAAAGGTGAAACATCAAATAGAGAAAAAGCCACAACAAGAAAAGAGGGCCCAATTATTTTCTTGTTTCTTCTTCACCCCCACAACTGGTTTTATCTCTGCAAAATGGCCGTTGACCATTCATCCTTTTCTTTAATCTATTGATTTTAACAATCCTTTGCTTACATTTATTTTCCTTTTTCCTCATTCCCTTCTTTCTTTCTCACCAAGGTGGTTCCTGGTGTATTTACAAGATGGTTCCTGATTTTCTTTTTTTACATATCTCTTCTACTACTTCCCGCGATCTAAGGTGGTTCCTGGGCACATCGGTGGGTCCACCTCTGTTCATCCTGCTTAAACCTAAGTCCTAATTCTACAGAAACACATATAAACTCATTTAACACAGTCATCAACCAACACATACAGTGATTTACAGACAGAAATAACTAATTCAAATAGAAACGAAACTATACATGTAATTCGAAATAGTACAGTACATATACTCTGTAAGCTAAACAACATACTATGCACACAGTTGCACATCAACATACGTCTATTAGCTTCCATAAAATAATTTAAAACCTAAATCTACATCAATCTCTAACTAATACACAACACTTAATAAACTCATATCACGCAACTGTTAACAATGATGGTTAACTAATTTGATAGGAAATAAAGATATACTTGCAATTCAAAAAATTACATCAGATATACTCATTTTGTCCAAAAATCTACAACAATCACTTACAAATTCATACACAAATTCACATATAAACTCGTAACAAGCACGTTAACAGACGTCTATTAGCTTCATTTCAGCCCTAAACCTACAATAACGTACAAACTTGCATAAACTCATAACACACAATTATTAACAAACAGAAAGAAACAACTAATTCAATAGGAAATGATGCCGTACTTGCGACATGGAACATTAACAGAAGACTATTGCTCTAATAGCTTCATTTTAATCCCTAAATCTACAACAGCCTCCTACAAATTGATACAATAACAGTTATATAAACAAATATCTTACAAATTGATGCAAAAACAGTAAATAACAAATAACTGATGAAATGAAAAAGTCGGTTTTGAAGAGGACTACAGATATAATCAATAAGCTGAACAGTCGGTTTTGAAGATGAAATGAAGATATACTTGCGATTCGGCATATATATACTCCGTAAGCTAAACAACATACTATACGCAATTTAGCTTCAATAAAGCACTAAATCTTCACAAACGCATATTAACTTATAACACACAACTATTAAGTAACAGAAATAGCTCGTATACTGCCGATTCGCATAATTACAGCAAACACACTCCGTAAACTAAACAAATACTATACGCACATTAACATACGTCTATTAGCTTCATTTTATCCCTAAATCTGCAACAATCTCTTACAAATTCATACAGAAACAGTTCTAGACACATTTATATACTCTGTAAGCTAAACACATACTATTGAGTCATAACACGCAAATATTACAAAACAAAACTAAGATGAAATGAAGATGATACAATCGATTTTGATGTACAATATACTATACGCACATTAACATATGCCTATTAGCTTATAGCCCTAAATTTACATCAATCTCTCAAAAATTCATACACAAACAGTTACATAAACACATATAACAGTAAATCAACAAGTAACTAAAAACGAAATGAAGATGATATACAGTCAATTTTGAATAGGAGTACATATGCAGTTGAAATATTCATTTTAGCCCTAAATCTACAACAATCTCTCAAAAACTCATACAAAAACAGTTATAAACACATAACTAAAAATGAAATGAAGATGTTATACAGTCGATTTTGATGTACAGCATACTATACGCCTATTAGCTTCTATAAAGTCAATTTAGCCCAAAATCTACAAAAATCTCTTAAAATTTGATACAAAAACAGTTATAAACACATAACTAAAAACGAAACGAAGATGTTATACAGTCGATTTTGATGCATAGCATACTATACGCCTATTAGCTTCTATAAAGTCAATTTAGCCCTAATTCTACATCAACCTCTCACAAATTCATACAAAAACAGTTATAAACACATAAAACAGTAAATTAACCCCTAACTCATAATCGATCACAAACTCGTAACACGCAATCGTCAACAAATACATACGCCTATTAGCTTCTATAAACTCATTTTAGCCCTAATTCTACATCAATCTCTCACAAATTCATAAAAAACAGTTATATAAACATAAAAAAATAAATAAAACAGTAACTAAAAACGAAATGAAGATATTTACAGTCGATTAGCTTCGATATATTCATTTTAGCCCTAAATCTACAAAAATCTCTCAAATATTCATAAAAAAACACTAAAACAGTTATATAAACATATAAAACAGTAAATAAAAAGTAAATGAAGAAGAAGAGATGAGATATACAGTCGGCCTTGTGCAGGACTACAGACATAGTCAATAAGCTGAACAACGGATCCTTTGCGCAGCAGACCGTTTTTCGCCAAATGATTACACTGAGTCGCGATCATCGCTTGCTGAGCCGCAACGGAATCGGATAGAATGAGACGGTACCGCTCTTTCGCATGGCTGATTACGCTGACGTCGAGTACTTGTAGTAACGGTTTTAAGTTTGTGTCGCCTTGCATTATTTTCGGGATGCCGTTCGTGGTTAGGTTGATCGGCATTTTTGGGGGATTGTGTGTGTGTGTGTGTGAAGTTAGGGTTGGGGGGGGGGGGGGGGGGGGGGGGTAATGAGAATGGATTGGCGGGTAGATTTGGTTTGGGGGTGAAATGTTGAAAACCGAGTTGGAATGTTTGTTAAATAGACTAGTTATAATGCCCGCGCACGCGCGGGTTTTTAAAAATTTTTTAAATCATATATTTTTATTTATTAAAAAACAAATAATTTAATCTTTATTTTGTTTGATTTATGATGTTTAATTATAGTTTTTTTAATATTAAAGATAATTATTTAAAAAATTTAATCCTATTATTAATTGCATCTTATCTATATTTTTTGTATTTATCTTCTACTTGTGTTAAGGATAAATATAAAAGGTTACCTAATTAGAAAATAATCTTTTTTTGTTAAATAAAATTATTACTAAATAAAGTATGAATGCATTTTTTTGAAATGGAAAATTGTCAATAAGAGTTTTATTTTATTATATAAAAGATTAATAGAAGGCCACGAAGTGCGCGTGTTTGTGTGTGACTACTTTTTATTATTCTTTTACCATTTTCATAAATTACAAATGACTATAAGTTTGATAGTAGTGTCAGGCCCTTAGATATGAAAGATGCATACTTTTAAGGTGCATTT
>JARVZY010001129.1:0-32054 GCA_030686995.1 Artemisia argyi | reverse complement strand
ACGAATTTCCCTAGACGAAGTAGAGAAATTGAGATAACTAAATCTCACCATGAATGAAACTTATACTGTCTTCCCCTTAATTTATGCTATCCACCACATCTCTTCCCCTTTTTGTTATCAACAAATAGGAAATTACAAATATGATCTTTACAACTACGAACTAATATTACACATCCAATCTATCCTTCTAATATCTCAAATTACCCTCCATTAAGTTTTTCGCACTAAAAATGAACTTGAGACAGTAAAAATCTAAATCATCAGTAGCAATACTAATTAACAGTAGTAAGAATCAATAACTTTCCCTTGTGGTGATGCACATAAATGGTTATACATCTGAACATTTAAGCTTCCCCTGAAACCCATATGTTAACCATTTGAATCTTCCATTCTGTAGGCTTTTATGACTGATGAAGAAAAACCAACCATTACCAACTTGATGATGAAACAGAATAAACCAACCTTGTGTCTTATGTCTTGTACTAAAACTGACTTCGAACGTATACCCATCTTCGATGTATAGGGAGACCTCAATCTCTTGACAATAAACTCATCTTCTATGAGACACTGAGCACTTCAACGTTACTCCTTTAAGTGTTTGTCAATTCGTAGTCACTTGAATGAACGAACAAGTTACCTTCTCAACAAAAGGTATGATAAAACACAACTTTGAAAAATTCAACCTCAACTTCAAATAAGCAACAAATGACCTTTTTCACCAATAATAAATTGATAAACAAGCCTTTAAACCTTTTAAGAACCAACTCTCTTCTGTGTGTGATTCTTCCCCTATGTGTGTGTAGCAGCAGAAACTTCCATATGAACGCCATCAAACCTTAATGAGCAAACAACCAGTTCGTCCTTTTCCTTTTTATTTATTTATTTATTTATTTATTTATTTATTTATTTTAAGTATAAAGACGACACTTTTTAGTCTTTAGTGACACTTTTTAGAGTCACTAACCTGTTTTATGCTCTATGATCAACAAATTTTCAATTTTGATCAATATAAGGTTTATCAAATAAACTATATTCAACTTTCATATCGAACCCCAGAAAAAATTCGAACTTCAGAAACACCTATGCAGCAGTTTTCAAAAATTTATACCTGACAATATAGAGCTCAGATTGAAGATCCCTTCGGTGAGAATATACCTTGATATATGTAGAATCTCCATAAAACATTTCAGCCCGATCCAACGGTTAACGAAGGATTTATCGCCCTTTGAAAACAGCCCTGCAGTGAGTTACGAAAATATGAACCAGTTTGGAATTTTTCTTGTTTTTCTGCATTCTTCGACAAACCAAAACCTTTTTAATATCCTATATCGAGAGCCCTCCGCTCTGAAACCAATTGTGAAAAGCTTATTTTAGCGTCCTTCTATTAATAATAAGCTTTTGCTGATCGTTTATGGGCTCAAGGCTGTTAAGCCTTTGATGTAGGATTTTGGCTATGAAAAGCATGATGATAATATTGACGGAATATTCTATGAAAGAAACAATACTATCACAACAAGGTTTTGCTAACTTTTCACCGTTTGTTATTCCAACTAGCCCCAATGCTATGCGATCAAGTATAGCACGGTTACAATCTAACAGGGATCAAGGATCCTTGAGGCTAAACAAACCTAACAACAAAAGACCCCATGTCTAATGTTCATCAGACCCCTCGTATGATGTTCCCACACACACTCATTTTAGATGCTTTACATTTTAACACACTTGGTGTTATTGTAATTTCTAAGCACGAAGCACCTTGGAGGTGACGTTCACTTTGTTTTACTGTGAATCATGCACTCACCACCACATCTATCTAAGGGTGTGATCTTCCTTTTATAACATAAGGAGATCATTACAAAATTGATAAGTCTTTGTCATCTACTATCTAGCTTATGACTAGGATGTCAATCAACACGTATCAATGTTTACAACTCACTTGGAGTGTACAATTTGATGACTGATGAAAAATATTATCTAAAAGATATACTTGACTTTTATGCACATAATATCTTCTTTCATCTTTATCCATTTGGTAGTATGACTGATTGATCAGCAGCAGTGTCATTCAGCAGAATCCATCAGTGGAAAATGTTCTTCAGCAGAATCCATCAGTGGAAACATTTTGCTCTTCAGCAGAATCCATCAGTGGAAACATTTTGCTCTTCAGCAGAATCTTGTTCTGCTTCAGCAGTATCTTTTGCACTAACAGGCTCTTTTTCTGCACTAGCAGGCTCATCAGCAGGAATGCACTTAGCGTATTTTGCTTATCATTTCAGTATTCTTCATGTTTCATTCTTCTTGTTTCAGATCATCAAATCTATCAAATCTATGGAATATTTAATTCCTTACACATAGCAAGCGTCTCATGGATAGGAGATTGTATGACTAGCACATAACCGTACTTTCAGAAAAATTTCCACCCAAATATGTGAAGTTCGCCTTTAGATTTGATAGGAAAAGCATTTACTATTAGTGCTTATGAGTGTACCGGTTGTATTTAGATTCTAGAACTTGCGTTAGTGATGCATCCCGAGACCGCTAGTGAGACTACATTCGTGTAGTAGGATTTACTACATGATAAGAGGCATTAGGATTACCCTTGTGTTAAACCCGTATCATAATTACTTGACCATTTAAGTCATATTACTTGGCTAGTTAAGTCAACTAATTTTTCCCACACCCTTAGCGTTGTACTCATTTTTAGTACACGATACCCCTGGTACACCCCTCCGAGCCTATCTTTTCGTTTCTAACTTTAAGCATTTTACTTAAAGGAAGAATTTGTTACACCCCACTTAAATGTACAACCAAATCGCCTTATCCTTCCGTGTATGCGCTCATTTTTAGTGTATTATTGTTATTTGTTAAACCCGAAGTTAACTATCTAATTGATTACATGGTTGCTAAGTCGAGTCATATCCTTGTACATATTGTTTTGGGACGATTGGGACTCATGGGTAAAGTACTTATTTTATGGAGTAATAGGGAAGAACATCATTTATTACCCCCATATGTACGTTAATCTTAAAAGTGCTCCAAGTGTTTTGATTTTCTTAATTCGAGTCATTAGATTAGTTTAATGTAGTATGTAAAGATTCAAGTGTAAGGGGAATTTTCATTCCCTATGATGTATTATTTTGGATGGTAGGGTAAGAGTGTATGCGAAAAAAAAAAAAAAAAATCGAAAAAATCAAGAAAAAATAGAAAAAGGAAAAAGAGAAAAAACATACGGACTACCATCCCATTTCATTCTATGTTCATTTTATGTTTTTGTTATTTTTCATTTATTAGCTTAAGTCGAGTCTAGTCTTGGCTTAGCAACGCCATATTGTACATGTAATTAACCAAGATTGTTAACTCGCCACCAGTAAAACTTCCTTTATCCAACAAAACCGTGTATTTCATATCCCTACAACTAATGTTACAACCCTTTAAAAGACCTCTTTGATAGTTTATCCTAGGTGCTTACGCCATGTGGTGGAGGTTTGATCCTTTCCCAAGCCTATGGTAATCTATTTTGCTATGACAGGTAGTGAGAGATATCTTCCGTTTCCATATTGTAATTTATACTTTATTACACCCGAGAGATGTGAGTATCTAAACACTATTTGTGAGGTGCTAGTGTATGACCTCCGTGCTTGTCTATTGGTCTTTAGTGGATCGATTATTTGTTGTAATTACTTTTATATTAGTGTTAAATAACCCCTAACTTGTCTTTTGAGTAGAATAAAAGCGCATTTGCTTGAGGACAAGCAAATCTCAAGTGTAAGGGTATATGATGAGGCAAAAAATGAACCACTTTTAGGGGGTCATTTAAGCCCGGAATTGAATTTATTTGATCAAATATTGCCCTAAATCGTTCCTTTTGTGATTTTAGGTACTTTGGGAGTGAAATCTGGAAAAGGAAGCAATTCAGACGTTTTTGGAGCCTAAAAGTGAAGAAAACGCCAAAGACTTAATTTTCCAAGCTGGGAACAGTAGGTGACGGCGTCAAGAGCAACATTTTAACGGCGTCAAGAGTAAATTGCATGACGGCCCAGTACAGAAATGAAGGCGTCACCCAAGGCCGTCACGTATAAACTTGTCAAAACTTGCGCGCGGAGTAGCTGGTATTGTTTTGGTCATAACTTTTGCATACGAACTCGGATTGAGGTGATTCAAAAGCCCACGCGAAGAGGACGAAGAGATCTACAATTTGATAAAAAAAATGGTGGTGACGGCATCAAGAGTAACAGGCTGACGCCGTCAAGCCTTGCCGACAGAAAACATGCCTATAAATATAACATCATAACTTCACTTTTTGTAAGCCCTAAACCCTAAGGTCGATTCCTGGGTTTAGGTGGATATTTTTCCAGCAACTTAGAGGGTTTCAATCACTCCATAAACATCATATATTGGTTTGATGATTCTATCTTAATTATGTTTTCCATTATCATTGTTGTTAGCTCTTCTTTGATGATGATTTGCTAATTCACCTTGTGTCTACTTATGATTATGTGAAACTTGTATATAATTGATTAGATCTCATTGATTTCTTGTTGATGTTGTGTCTATCTCCATTAACGAGGGGCTTGTTGATGTGTGTGTCTATCTCCATCAATTAAGGCGTGACAACTTCAATAGATCTAGTTGGTTTAGTTTATAATCCTTATTTCCTATTGATTCTTGTTTTGATTTAATGATTTATATGTTAGGCTTAAGAAAACTGGCAGATCTCCAAATGGTAACATGTTTGAACGTCTTAGGAAACATGAACCTATTGCACTAAGGTCTTTATTGGTTGTATTTAATGCATGAGCCACTGTTTATAATCCCTATGGTTGTGCTGGGCATGGTATAGGAGGAGATAAGAGCTCATAGAATTGGGGAGTTATGTGCGATACTCCATGAATGGTATTAAGGAATACAACCCGTCAATTAAAACAAGGTTACAATTCAATAGGTAGGATTGGATAGCTAGCAAGGAGTAACATATCATGGGTAGACATGCTTCACTTATCTTGTAGAACCCTAGTTTACTTTTCTTATTAATTAGTTTAATTAGTAGCTTTTGGGTTAGTTGATTAGCAACTAATTCCGCCCCTTCTTCCAAAACCCGAGATTTTTACTTGCTTTTCATAAAATATAAAAACATAAAAAGAATCATCCTTCACCTTTAGACCTAGTTAGATTAATTTCAATCCTAACGACACTATTCCTAGCTGAACGATCAATCCCCCGGTACTTGTCACTATACTATACTACAACGATCAGGTACACTGCCTGGTGGGGGTTGTAAGCTTCTCAAGATCCCTTGAGAGGTAAAGCCTGGTGCGATTCCCACGTATCAGGTACGTTTTAGGCTAGTGTTTCACAATCTATTCTTTGCATGTGTATCGATCTTGTTTCTGTTTGGTTCGAAGGTTCGAGTGGTCAAAAAATATATATATGTTGTACGTGAAAATAACGAAATAAATGGCCATTTCTAATGAGTGTCGCGTGATACTTTGTAAGAAAATGTTTTCATATTTTAAGTTCTTAACGAAACGAGACAAGTATAGTATGCATGACAAAGAAAATAAGTATTGAAATAGGATTAAGTCACTTACAACACCTCAAGGGTGGTAAAGAGATTCGAATGAGAAATGTACGAGAGAAATGAGAACGTGTGTGTGTTGTAACCCGAACTTCTCCTTGAATATTAACCCACGATCCAAACAAAAACCCAAAGTCTCAAAAACAATCCAAATGCCTTGTATGGCTCCCTTGTGTCTCGACAGTAACCAAAAGAAAAGAGTAGATGATTTGTTTTGAGATTTTTAAGAGTGTAGTGAGATGTAAAATGTGTAGTAATGGTTTTTATAGTAGGAAGCAAAGGTGGTTAGGTAGTAAGCATGGGATCTTTGTTGGGTGAGTCCTTGTAGTGTCATTCGAAGGGGACAAAGTTGTCAAAAGGGTTTCATGGTTTGGTCTTGTCGAAGATGGAAGTCTTGGTAGCTATGATGAAGCTTTTTAATTAGTTTAGTACTAGGCGTAGAGATAAGATGAGACAAGTGTGTACTATCATGGATGGTAAGTAAACATGTGATCCTTGTGTTGGGGTTAATGGGACATAAGACCCTTTGGTTAATAGATTTTAGGACTAAGGTTTATTAGTTTATGATTTTAGGCTTAGTACAAGGGTGGCTTGGGTTATTTTTGGGTGGTTTTTACACGCAAAGGAAAAGAAGAAAATGGTGATAGTGTCGAGTTCTCGGAAATGCTTGTACGTATATATATAGTTTATAATAGTTTCATTCGTATAATATATATATATTTATCACTAGGTCGGTATTAGGTTCTGTTTCGCGAGTGGAAGCTATTCAAGTTACATCAAGTTTCTCGATAATTCAGTAGTGACCAAACACACATTTTGGAAATAAAGTAATTGTTCATAGTCCATGAAAATTTAAACTGGCCTGCAAAATTGGCCTAGTGATCAGTTATTTGTAAAAACGTTCAGTGATAAGCATTACTAAATGACATGGGATAATACGGGGTATTACAGAAACTTCACTTATGTTACCGACTTTGTGATTGTAGAGGATATTCGTTCGGTAATAGATGGTTGCCAAAGTCAAGTAGTGTTTGGAAAACCATTTGTTGAAGTCTCTAAGATGAATTATGACCCGTCCCTAGGGATAGTTAGATTCAAGGATGAAAATGATGAAATTGCTTACTAAATGCCCTATAAGATTGAACAATTCCGTCTTCTTCCAAACCTTGAAAAGGAACACAAGCAAGTGGTCTACTATAAGAATGATGAAGATAGACGTAGAGGAGTAGACTATGTCATGAGTAGAATATTTGGTTTCTACAAGGAATGTTTGCAACTAGGTCCGGAATACAAAACTAAGATTGAGGATGACCTAGAGAATGTGACCAATGACGAGGTCACGTAATAGCCCATGACCTTGAGTCTAGCTACAAGACTCGTTGTTGGAACCATCTACAAGTGTAGAGAATGTTTGATTAATTCTACTCAAAAGTAAGAAGCCTTCGCTCCTTATATTTAGGATTGAGGCACTGATGCGTACCTCAGGGTCCTTTCTTTACAAGTTTGGGTTGTGCACTGTAATGCGTGCACAAGCCATAATGAAAATAATTCAATCAAATGAAACAATTGATATTGAAAAGAATAACCAAATGTACCAAGTTAATCTTCGTCAGGAAGTGGAGCATCAAAGTCAGTGAACTTGGGTTCTGGTCTTTCGAAGAGTCTGATAGGAAACGATGGTCTAACACCGATATAGCTTTCCAGTCGTCTGATCTGTTCCCGTCGAAATAACCTTTCTTCAATCTTTAAGACAAAGTTACGAACTTATCTTCTTGTGCTGGATTTCCATCTAGGTTGTTCCCCCTTAGCTATCTTTCGGCGATCATCATTCAACCTTTTGACAAGCCCATCACGAACAGATTTGAGTGTAACATCACAGAATTTGTGTACCTCATTGAACCTCATGAAACTTTGTAGCTTTTTGCTGTTGATGTAGGTGAAACCAAAAGGATCTTGGTTGAGAGTAAACTGTGACGTTTGATAGATACCATCAAATGTGAATTGTGGCTTTGTCAAATTGATCTTCTGTTGGTAACTTTCCACTCCAAGCTGAAGATCTTCCACTCTTTCTTGAACTATCAATCGTCGGATGTAAAGAAGTAGTGATGCCGTGAAGTTGTACTGTACATCTCTATCGAATCCACGCATTCTTCCTTGAACCTTTTCGAGATACATGTCTTCGATGTCATTGAGATTAAGGTCTGGAAAGTATGCTTCGGAGAACTTGTACTTCTTTTCATCTTGTCGTTTAACAACAATTTCACACATGAATATGTAGTTAAACCGTTGCGACTCTTGAATCTCCAAGATAGCGATGATCTTAGATTTTTGCTTCACATTTTCCAATGATTTCTCTCCTAATCTGCTGGTATAACCGAGACGACGACGTTCTGGCCATACATAGTAAGTCTATCTCATTCAACAAACAACTACAAGTGTTGCGGGAGACGGTCCTCCAATTGTATCACCATCTACAGCAGAACAAACTGGTTCTACTTCCCACCATCCAGCTGAAGATCCAACACCACAATCAGTTCCACAACCCGCAGAGCATGATCCTGATGCATTCTTTAATCCGTTTGCACCGGCTCCTACAGTTCCTGATATAGCTGAGTCGTCAACACGTAATTTGGATCCTGCTAACATGCGAGATACTTATCAACTACACCCTTCAACACACAAATGGACTCGAGACCATCCACTAGTTCATATTATTGGCCATCCAGATGCACCTGTCATGACAAGACAACGACTTCACACTGATGGAGAAACTTGTATATATGCACTCACAGTTTTTCACGAAGAACCTAAGAACATTAAAGAAGCAATGACTTATGACAACTGGATTGAATCTATGCAAGAGGAATTTCAGCAATTCATAAGATTAGAAGTCTGGGAATTAGTTGAAAGACCTGACGGAGTCTTTGTCATCGGGTTAAAATGGATCTGGAAGAATAAGCTTGATGCAGAAGGGACTGTCATACGTAACAAATCACGTCTGGTAGCGAAAGGATACTCCCAACTTGAAGGACTTGATTTTGCTGAATCCTTTGCTCCAGTGGCTAGACATGAAGCTGTTAGGATCTTCTTGGCCTATGCTGCACACAGGAACATGGTTGTTTACCAAATGGATGTGAAAACCGCATTTCTTAATGGAGAACTCCGTGAAGAAGTGTATGTGAGCCAACCAGACGGCTTCGTTGATCCTGAGCATCCTAATCACGTTTACCGACTCAAAAAGGCACTCTACGGGCTTAAGCAAGCCCCACGGGCGTGGTATGACAAACTGTCCACTTTCTTGCTGGCCAATAAATTTTCTAAAGGATCGGTGGATCCAACACTATTTACAAAAACCTACGGGGCGGACTTACTTGTTGTTCAAATATATGTCGATGACATTATTTTTGCCTCAACAAAAAGAAGTTACTCTAATGATTTTGCAAAATTAATGAAAGATAATTTTGAAATGTCCATGATGGGTGAACTTTCATTCTTTCTAGGACTACAAGTTCATCAATCACCCCGTGGAATTTTTATAAATCAGTCCAAATATGCTCTTGAAATTTTAAAGAAACATGGAATGATGTCTTGTGATACTTTTAATACACCAATGGGCTATACCACAAAACTAGATGCTGATTTACATGGGATTCCAGTTGACCCTACCAAATACCGAAGTATGATTGGGTCCCTCATATATCTCACAGCTAGTAGACCTGATATAGTATTTGCTGTCTACATGTGCTCTCGCCATCAGTCTAAACCAACTGAAAAACACCTCAGTGAGGTCAAAAGAATCCTTTGATACATAAAGGGAACCATTAACTTGGGAATCTGGTATCCGAAAGATTTTGGTTTTGAACTAATTGCTTTTTCAGATGCTGACCATGCAGGATGTTTAGACACACGCAAAAGTACATCTGA
Organism: Artemisia argyi; assembly: GCA_030686995.1. NCBI lineage: Eukaryota > Viridiplantae > Streptophyta > Magnoliopsida > Asterales > Asteraceae > Artemisia > Artemisia argyi. The sequence continues at coordinate 22,555 of JARVZY010001129.1, read as the reverse complement.
TGGATTACAATTTCTCGGAGACAAACTTGTGTCATGGCAATCAAAGAAGCAGGACTGCACATCACTGTCGTCAACAGAATCTGAATATGTAGCCATGTCCGCTTGTTGTGCTCAAGTCATTTGGATGAGATCACAACTTAAGGATTATGGCTACCTATTCAACAAGATTCCTATCTACTGTGATTCCAAAAGTGCAATTGCTATCTCCTGCAACACAGTACATCATTGCAAATCCAAACACATAGATCTCCGATATCACTTTATCAAAGAGCATGTGGAAAAGGGTACAGTTGAACTTTATTTTGTTGGGACTGAGTACCAATTGGCGGACTTACCTACCAAATCCTTAGCACCATCAAGGTTTGCTAGTCTAGTTCACCAAATTGGTATGCGATGTTTGACTCCAGAGGACCTGGAAAAGTTTTTAAAACACAACTGATCGTCAAACATCAAAACTATCTTTGTAAAATATTTTTCTTAAATATAAACCAATCAAAACACAAAAAGATTTTTCATTTTTTATTTCACAACTCAAAAAAAAAAAAAAAAAAAAAAAAATGCAAGTATATCACTTCTCTTCAACATCTTGTCATTTTTTTTCTCTATATTTTTTTTACAAATGTTGAGGGGGAGATAAGCTCAAAATGCTTCACATTTTTTTTCTCAAATTGATATACTTGCATATTTTCTTAATGAAGCGGTTCCTCGGAGAATGTGGAAGTATTAAGTTCATTGTCTCGTCTCATCTCGATTAAAAATTCATTTACAAAAGCGGTTAGGAGTATATCTTGACGTTGCACTTGTTTGCCATTTAACTTTAGGACTTAATAATGTAAACCAAAAGTTTAGGGACCAAAAGTGTCATAAACTCAAAGTTACAATAATAACTCAAACAAACAATCCGGTTTTTCAAAAATATCACAATTTCTTAAACCCTAAACCCCATTTCGAAATCTACGGACCACATTCAAACGAGCAATCCACGCTAGTAATCTTCAATTTGTAAGTTTCTACATGATCTTTACTCGATTACAAACAAAGGTTTTCATTTAATTGCAAAACTAATGGTTAGATTTCAAGATTTATCGATTTAAAAACCTAGGGTTTCGTAAATTTCGAAATGATACAATACATGTTTGGGTAGCTGATTTTTGATAGGGTTTTTGTTCTATAACTTGTTTCTAACATTCCTATGTCATCCAATCGTTGTCCATTTCATGTTTGTGTTATTTTCAAAAACTAGGGTTTAGTTCGATTTGGGTTTTTTTGATTCTGTGGTTGTTTGTGTTAGGTTATTGGTGGGATATGTTGCCATGATCATAAGTATCTATGTTGTGCTTATCTTGTTGATATATATCTATTGATGCTTATTTCTCGATAACTTGTGTGGTTCGTTCATAATGAGTTGCTATCATTCTGAATCCAAATGTGTTGTATGCTGTCATAATGTGCTTCTTACATGTGTTTGTGATATGCTAGAACCATTGATACTCATTAGACTCATATTTGAAAAATTATCGAGAACTTGTTCTTGATAATTATCGAGATCTTAGATAGCATGCATATTGGTTATGTCTAATTGATGTTTATCAATCTTTATGACAGGCCTGAATCATTGGATCATATTGTCGCAAAAAGAAACGTACGATAGACTTCATTTCGAAAAATTCTTGTATAAGAATTTTTTATCGAGAACATGTTTTTTCGCAATCACCATTCTTGGTGGATTTATTTTCGAAATCACATACAAACCAGTGTTTGCGAAATATTTTTTCAAAGACTTTGTAGTTTTCGAAATTTATTTTTTCGAGATTACCTTCCTTGAATAATATTTCGATAAACACTAGTTTAAGTATGATTGCGAAAATAATTTTATCGAGAATAGTCTTCGAAAAACTAGAAAAACTTTCGCAATCCTAAATGATGAATGATTTCGAAAATTTTACACATAAGCATGATCTCGATAAAGACTTTATCGAGAACACACTTTGTAATTTTTTCGAAATCAGTCTCATTACAAGTTTGCGAAAACAATTTCTAATGTTTTCGAAATTTCACACTTGGAATATCTTCGAAAACTTTCATTATGCATGTTTGCGAAAACCTTATTTCTTATGACTGTTTTTTCGAGATCATGTTAGATTAAGTTTTTTTCGAAATCAAGTAAATTTTGCGAAAATATGATGATGGCTTGTTGTAATGTCGAATACATGTAATTATGTTGTGAGTGTGTTGTAATCAACATTTGTTGTCACAAGATGAGTAAATATGCTACTTGGATCATTTTTGTGCTTAAGTGTGTACTCTAATTTTTTCTTAAATTGATTTAGTGAGATGAAATGATCAATGTTCTTCAAGTATGCATTATATGTCACTTCACACATAACATAATGAAACATTCGTGCTTAATTCTCTTAAGTAGATATCTATAACCAAACTCAAAACTGTGCTAACACGTAACAAATTTGGATGTTTGGTTTATGATTATACTTTTCAGATTAACATGGCTGAACACAACGAGAATGTCCCTGAACAAGCTCTTCCATTACTCACCATGGATGACATCACTCCCGAAAACTACAATGTCACAATTGGCAACAACAATCCACGAGTTGATTTTGACAAGTTGAGAATTACTGAGAACTCGTGCATGATTGTCAAAGATATTCTACTTGCACATCCATGCAAACATCTGCTCATCTGTTCTACTTCAGTTCCTCTATTCTACCTTCATCAGTTCTGGATAACGGCTAAGGCAAATTTGGATGATGAGTCTTTTACTGTTACGCTAGATCGCCAAGTCTACAATGTTAATCACGACGTTCTTCGTACAGTCCTTCACCTGCCTCAAGCTGACAACGAATTCGCTCCAATACTGCCTGAACTGGACCTTCTTGATTTCTTTGTTGAATTAGGATATGATGTTGATGACAACGTTCCTCTAGTCAAACATTCCCGATTCAATGCCAAGAACATCCCTCAGCCTTGGAGAACATTCTGTCTGTTGGTTGTAAGATCGATATCAGGAAGAATGAGTGGTCATGAACATCCTAGGCTTGAACACTTGCAAACGTTTTGGGGAATGGTGACTTTGACACCTATAGACTTTGCAGTACCAATCATGAATGATATAGTCTACAGCATTCAAACCGATCGTGTGAAGACTATGATACCATTCACAAGATTCACCAAGCTTCTTATAGAACATCTCTGCAAAGACACTCCAGAATTCATCAAGAGGATGGCAGATCCTAATGAGCCGAAACACCTCTTCGAGGATGATTTCACCACCTCATTCATCAAGACGACCACTTCCTCTACCAAGATCAAAGGAATGAGGCTTCCCGAATACCTTCTTGATGACAAAATCAAGAAAAGTCTGAACTACAAGCTGTATGATAATGCTTACAAAGGGGTACAGGAAGAAGCCACTATACAGACTCGGAGCAAAGGAGGTGTAATGTCTGGAAGTACTACAAGCACCACTGGCTCACCTCAGACGAAGTCTAAAGCTGCACCCAAGACTAAACCATCTGTTAAACCCAAGTCTTCTGCCAAACCTAAACCAACATCCAAGTCTACACCTGCCACCAAGCCTAAGAAGAAGGCAACTCCTGAGTACTTTATTCGGGATGAACCTACACCTCCACCTTCTGACACCGAATCCGAGTTCGATACGGAATCTGAAGAAGAAGAACCAGATTATGAACTGAGAGTAAGAGCACCTGATGAAGGATTTCCTGCAACAGAGATCGCCATACAACAAAGTCTTGAAACTTATGAAGAAGAGACGAGGAAAAGAAAAGGGATCACTATTCATGAGCCTAATGATGATGATGAAGATGAACCAATCGTTGAACCTTTGGTCGATAAACGCAAACTGAAAAGTATAGTTGTCGACACTCGAGCTGAAGAAAAGCGACTTCGGAAAGAACAAAGAAAAGAAACTCTCGAAAGCCGACTCATGTCTCAACCTTCAACACCACCACCTATCGATCAGTCAGAACATGAAGGAGCCACTAGCAGGATGATTCCTCCCGTTGTATCCACTACGTTAGAATCAGCTCCACAGCCTGATGACACCGGTAAAGATACAGACAAAACAGGAGATGTCAATATGACAGAAACTGCTAATGTAGAGGAGAATGTCAGCGGACAAGAGAACATAGCTACGGATCAGGAACATGAATACCTCATTACTCCAGAGTTCCTTGCAAGAGAAGTAGAGGAAGCAGAGGAACGTCGTAGAAAAGAAAATGAAGAGAAGAACGCGTTCGACACCAACATATTTCTTAAGTCATCTTCTCAGCAGACTTCCTCAGCAAAACCTCCACCTCCTCAAGACTCTCCACCAAAGGATCCGACTCCTCCCACTTCTTCTTCAAACTCTCACAATGAGTCGTCGTCCGAATCATCACCTGAGCATTCATCTCCCACACCTTTAGAAACCGCATCAAAACAGCATTCAATCAATGAACCGAAACAACCAGTTGATCTTCAGGAGCAAGTCAACAAACTTACCAACATGGTTACCAGTCTTACCAAACAAGTTGAAGATTTTCAGGAGTCAAAGCAGCTGATCGATAAGTTCTTGAACTCTGATTACACAGGATTTATCAGGACCGCCACACATGATTTTCTCACTGAAAATCTAGTTGAGATGATCACTCCTGAAGTAGCAAAACTTCTTGAACCAATCAAGGACAACTTGGATCACAGAATCAGAAGTGTCACTAGAAAAATGTTGTCAACTACACCATTCACACTTCACACTGCAAAACCTTCTACTGTTGCTCCAACCGTCCCTGAATTATCTTTCAATGAAATGCTTGCCAAACTCTTCGACAATGTTGCCTCCAAAACCACACAAACTACTGAAGAAAAAGCACTTTATGATGCTATGGTGGCTTACATAGCCAAAGAGTCATGCAAAGATGCAGCTGGAACCCTAAAAAGGACAAGAAAAGATGACGATCCTGACCCAAACTCTAAAGGCAAGAAATCTAAGTCTGGAACCGGTCCCTCATCGTCTCTACAACCACTAAAGGACTCCACTCCTCCTGGAAATCAACAACACCCCTCAGCTACTGGTCAAGGTCAAACTGAAGAGGAAGAAACTTTCATGGAACCTACAGATGACTACCAGGGTCAACCTGACACCGATTACCGTGCTTCACCTATTCATGATTCTCATGCTGGACCATCGTCACCATCCAAGGCTAAAGACAAAGATGCTACATCTAAGTCCAAGAAATCAAAGAAGAAAAGACGTCATTCATGGCTCGACAATGATGACACTCCTCAGAATGATTGGCTGACAGAAATGGTTCAAGCTCAACCTCCTCTCGAAGAAGAAGAACCCCTTCCTGGTAACACTCTACAGTTTACCCAAGTCATAATGAAGGATCTTCAGATCAACAAACTCACAAAGGCGGAGCTCAGAAGAATCAATAGGGATGCACAAGAATTCCTCAAGAAAAGATCTGGAAACAAAGTGGAATACGAATATTATATACAGAATATAGCTAGTGCAATGTCTGCCGACTTTGACTGGCTAAATCCTGAAGTGAATATCGATCTCAGTTCCAAGAATCATGAAAAACCTTACTTCACTGACTGGACCAAACCATTACCTTTGAAAGGATTTCCAGACAAACCTAAGATACCTTACAGCTTCTTCTTCAACAAAGATCTTCGTAACATCCAGCTCACCCAGGAGACATCCAAGAAGAAATATGCTGCCTCACTCACAATCTCAGTACCTGCCGCAAGATACGAAATTCCTGCCATTGAAGAAACCACTCGTATTTTCAGCAACTCCATCGTAGCTTACGACAGAGATGCTCTACACGGAATTCAACACTGGCCAGAACGTCGTCGTCTCGGTTATACCAGCAGATTAGGAGAGAAATCATTGGAAAATGTGAAGCAAAAATTTAAGATCATCGCTATCTTGGAGATTCAAGAGTCGCAACGGTTTAACTACATATTCATGCGTGAAATTGTTGTTAAACGACAAGATGAAAAGAAGTACAAGTTCTCCAAAGCAGACTTTCCAGACCTTAATCTCAATGACATTGAAGACATGTATCTCGAAAAGGTTCAAGGAAGAATGCGTGGATTCGATAGAGATGTACAGTACAACTTCATGGCATCACTACTTCTTTACATCCGACGATTGATAGTTCAAGAAAGAGTGGAAGATCTTCAGCTTGGAGTGAAAAGTTACCAACAGAAGATCAATTTGACAAAGCCGCAATTCACATTTGATGGTATCTATCAAACGTCACAGTTTACTCTCAACCAAGATCCTTTTGGTTTCACCTACATCAACAGCAAAAAGCTACAAAGTTTCATGAGGTTCGATGAGGTACACAAATTCTGTGATGTTACACTCAAATCTGTTCGTGATGGGCTTGTCAAAAGGTTGAATGATGATCGCCGAAAGATAGCTAAGGGGGAACAACCTAGATGGAAATCCAGCACAAGAAGACAAGTTCGTAACTTTGTCTTAAAGATTGAAGAAAGGTTATTTCGACGGGAACAGATCAGACGACTGGAAAGCTATATCGGTGTTAAACCATCATTTCCTATCAGACTCTTCGAAAGACCAGAACCCAAGTTCACTGACTTTGATGCTCCACTTCCTGACGAAGATTAACTTGGTACATTTGGTTATTCTTTTCAATATCAATTGTTTCATTTGATTGAATTATTTTCATTATGGCTTGTGCACGCATTACAGTGCACAACCCGAACTTGTAAAGAAAGGACCCTGAGGTACGCATCAGTGCCTCAATCCTAAATATAAGGAGCGAAGGCTTCTTACTTTTGAGTAGAATTAATCAAACATTTATGATTTTCATAATTCTGCTCAAAAGGACAAGTATTTCACCTCAATAAGACCTAATCACTTGTTGAGGGGGAGCACTTGTCAAAAACAAAATACTTTGCTCTAAAATCAAAAGTTCTTAGTGAATCTCCCCGTAAGACTCAAAAGGCATATTTTAATCTAAAAGTTTGTCAAAAACATCATTTTATATGCTATTTTTGAGGGGGAGAAAATGAAAAAGTGATTAAAATATACAAAGTCAAAGCTTAAAAGTTGTATCATGTGCGAGCTAGACTCAGTATTGACCCAAGAATTGACGAGACTATAAAAATTAGTAATATCGAAAGGACTTATCCTCGACGGGTAATAACATCAAGTTAGTTACTAGAGCTAGTTGTCACCTAAAAGCTGACAATGCATCTCTTTAACTAACCACGTAAGCGTGTCTCGAAAAGGATATGTCTTAGTAGAAATGTACCATCTCGAGAAACTTTCTGTGGACTTGATCAGGCCGGGTAATAACTTCAAGCTAGTTTAACTAGTGATGTAAGCGTGTCTCGAATCGGTCTTGTTCACGGAAAGTTGATCAATTCAAATGATTGCTCCTCCCGCATGTGCAAATTTATTAAAACACTTATGAGCACATGTGCAGGGGGAGCCCTTCAAAAGTGTACACAAAACTCTCAAAGTGTTAAACAAAATATTTGATTAACACAAACACTTTGAGAGATTTTCAATCAAAGGTTTCTTGGCTACTGTCGGAGTTATAAGGTGATTAAGATAGGAATATCCGTCCTATGATCCGCCAGAGCCGGAGGGATCTACCCAAGGACATCTCCCATAGTTAGAATTAGAAGTCCTTAGGTATGATACGAAAAAGGAGAAAAGAATGAAAGGGAAAGAAGGAGTTGAAGAATTAAAAAGAAAAGTAAAGAAAAGGGTGAAAAGAAATAGCCCTCCACATGTTCAACCTTAGGGCAGACACCGGGTTCAATACGTATGCTACTGGTTGTTGCAAAAGACAACACCGGTATTGAAGACAAAGTCGTCATGGACCCAGTGACGCAATGCACTAAACCTTCTTAACCACTCAAGTTCTCTTAAAAGGACTTGTTTCATTCTCACGGGGAACCAGCGTAACCTATCGACCTATCTCTTAGAGACGGTTGATATTGAAGCAGGAGACCCCTCCCAGTCTCCGCATAGGAAACCTAGGTGTGCACTTATAGAGTCTAGAGCCTTGAGATACATCAAAGATCTCTCAGGAACACTTAGTATTTCTACAACTGGTGTTCTACATCAATGGGCATCAGTTGTAAATTATCGAGTCCTTCGCAGATCTTAGCAATCTGCCGAGAACGTTTATGAGAGGATTATGTAAGTATTTCTCAATGATTGAACGGAAATCCTGCCAGGGTCAACATCAAACAGCCCTGACAGCAGGTCACTTCGGTAACCTCACAAGGGTTACGCTTAGTGTTTGCGATGGTTCCATTACAGTCTACAGTCGTGGAGTGATCCCCAGCGACTCACCCAGTCATTGAGCTACTTAGTAGGTCTAGTAAGCTCCTTCGGGAGTATCTGATATGGGAATGGCCTGGATAAGGATTAGAAGGAGTCTTCACAAAATGCTGTTGATGAGCTCTAATTCCTTATCTGTAAGTACCGATTATTTATTGCTAACTGTTTACTCGCAGGTACCTCACTTCCATGATGGTAGATTCCAACATGCTTATACATACATCTTGAAGTCAAAGAAAGCTCCCCCAAAGATCTTAGCAACACAAAGTTCCAAGAAAGATTCTACGCCAATAAGAAGAATCTACAAAGAATAAAGACAAAGATCTCAATGTATGAAAAGGAACTTCTTGTACGTGAAAGTCTAAGTCCAAAGATGTGTGAGTATGTTGGAATGGCGGACAACCACCACAGACGCAGGAGTGACGAACGGCAGATTACTTCATAACACAATCACTACATCATCACCAAAGAACAAAGACAAAGAGCAAAGTACATCCATTATCATTCAAATCATTTTTGAAGACATCTAGAGTTTTACATGTCACAAGTCAACGACAAAGAAGAAGACGTCAAGCAACCGTGATGACCGACCCTTAGGGGGAGATTGTTGGGATCATAGTTTTCACTATTTTATCAAGTCTCGGTCATTTGTAATAATGTTAGGTTGCTTAACTATTATTTACTTTCATTTACTAAATGTATTAAGTTTACTAGGCTTAAGGTATGAAACCCATGGGCCTCAAAGCCCACGAAAATGATGAAAGGAAGGAGAGGGAGTGTTGCCCAGCTCCTTCCCTATATATAGAAGCCTTAGGTCATTTGTAAACTTGGTTGGTTATTTTGATTTCTTAAGGAAACTCTTGCACTTATATTTCTCTTATTCATATAATCACCCAACTCCTTATATCTATCTCATTCTTATACTTGTGTTTACTAAATGGTGACCTAACACTCGTTAATAAAGAAAAGTGCTTCTTGGGAGGCAACCCATGTTTTGTGTGTTTTTATTTGTTTTATGTTATTTGTTTCCGTATGCATGTTTTATTTTTATTGTTGGTAAATCATGTTTCAAAATAATTTGTGAAAATGCTTTATTTTGTTTTTAACTTCGTCTTAATTACATATAAAGGTATTTTGCAAAAGCTAAGTGTAAGGGAGATCCAAATTTGTTTATAAGAACGAAAATGATCATGATTCGCCACAATATTAAATGAGCATGTATATTAGTAATTGTTAGAGTTAAATGCTTGTATCGAGTCATAATGATATTTTGCAGGATTTTCCAGGAAATAAGGCATAAGTTTTTCCAGAAATTTTCCGGAAACTAAACATAAGATTTTTCCAGGAACATTCTGACGGCGTCAGGAGTTACAACCTGACGGCGTCAGGTACCAAAATTCTGAAAAATTTTGCGAGTTTTGTTTAAACCGGAGTCTTAAAGTTTTTGTTAATTCTTTAGTTTTATAAACTCCAGGAAATCTGCAAACATTCATTCCACAAGCATTATATCTTAATTTGCTTTCTAGGATTTGTTAGTATATATAGATTGCCGCCGATTTTACGTGAGGTTGCCTTGATTGTTTTCTCAGGTTTAACAGGTTATATATGACAAGAAGATGATTTATATTTCTGGAGGAAGTTTTCAACGTTCATTTTATTGGAGGAACATCTAACCTTGTTGACACACTATCCACATCGAACGAATCAAGGGAGTATTTGTTTTCATTCTTTTACCTATTTTACTTTTACATCCTTTAATTGAACATTGGGGACAATGTTCATCCTAAGTGTAAGGGGAGGGTAAATGATGATACCTTATAGGATACAATTGCACTTGAGTTTTTTTGTTCGATAGTAGGTGTGTAAAAAAAAACTAAGAGAAATACTTGTTAGTGTATTTTTAGTGCCAAATTTAAAAATTTTTACAACATTTAGGAGTGAAACTTTAGCCTTAACAAGCGTCTCATGGATAGGAGTTGTATGACTAGCACAAAATCGTACCACTAAAAAAAAATTTCCACCCAAATATGTGAGGTTCACCTTTAGATTTGTTAGGAAAAGCATTCATTACTAGTGCTTATGAGTGTACCAGTAGCATTTAGATTCTAGAACTTGCGTTAGTGATGCATCCCGAGACTGCTAGTGAGACTACATTCGTGTAGTAGGATTTACTACATGATAAGAGGCATTAGGATCACCCTTGTGTTAAACCCGTATCATAATTACTTGACCATTTAAGTCATATTACTTGACTAGTAAAGTCAATTAATTCTCCCACACCTTTGCGTTGTACTCATTTTTAGTACACGATACCCCTAGTACACCCCTCCGAGCCTATCTTTTCATTTCTAACTTTAAGCATCTTACTTAAAGGAAGAATTTGTTACAACCCACCCAAATGTGCAACCAAATCGCCTTAGCCTTCCGTGTATGCACTTATCTTTAGTGCATTATTGTTATTTGTTTAAACCCTTAGTTAATTATCTAATTGATTACATGGTTGCTAAGTCGAGTCATATCTTGTACATATTGTTTCGGGATGATTGGGACTCATGGGTAAAGTACTAGTGTTATGGAGTAATGGGGAAGAACATCAAATTATTACCCCCATATCGAAAAAATAGAAAAAGAAAGAGAAAAACATACGGAATACCATCCCGTTTGCTTTATGTTTATTATAAGTTTTTTGTTATTTTTGATTTATTAGCTTAAGTCAAGTCGAGTCTTGGCTTGGCAACGCCATATTGTACATGTAATTAACCAAGATGATTAACTCGCCACCAGTAAATATTGCCTTTATCTAACAAAACTGTTGGGTCTGTTAAAACCCAAACTCCTTAATTCAGGATTTAAACATAAAATATCCTAAGTGTTTCATAACCGAGAACACCAAATAAGTCACTGAATGCATAGTTGTTCAGTGAGTCATCCTTAAGACGCTCAGGGCGAATCTATGAAGAAAGGTTCACCATTCAGTTAGGCGGTTCTCAGTGAATGATACCTGAGCCAAAGAAGATGATGATGGACTCAGTGAGGGATGACAATACCTCACTGAGTTCCATGACTCCTCACCAACTAAGATCACTGAGTGAACAAAGACTGAAGTAAAGGCGGGATTAGGCGGGATAAGTTTGAATGGATAAGGGATGGTCCTTATGATGGAAAGGTCAACTTTCCCTGAATAAGTATAATACCAAGAAGTGTGTCAACACTGAAGACTAGAAAGCATCCTTGTCCTTTACTACTTATAGCCAATTGTAACAGGGACAAAATACCTATGTATTTTGTCCAATGTAGGATGATTTAATATTGTCTTGTAGTCTTTGTCCATTAGGTAGTGTTAGAAATTACTTGTGTATAAATAGAGAATAAGTGAGAGAGGTAAAGATTACGTTTGTGCACTCAATGCTTAGACATTCACAAACCAAATCTTTACTCTCTCCAAAGAACAACACAATCCCTGAGTTAGCTCAGCAGGATCTTAGTTGTCACTCAAACTTAGTTTGGGTTTGGTGAGGAGTACACCATACTTGTCATTTCAATCCCAAGTGTTGTTCCGCAAACACTTGGGTATAATTCTTTTGATTAATTTCTAATAAAGAATTAAACATTGAAAAACTTTGTGTCTTATCTTTAGCTTTTATAATTAATCAATACATTGCTATACCATGGAACTTAGTTAGATTAACTTTGTAGTTAACCTTAGCTAAGTAAAAGGGTCCAACAAGTGGTATTAGAGCCTCTGATTTGTAAAACTTTCAAAATCTTTCATACAAAAGAGTGCTCAGTTTTTAAAATCAAAAGATCCCACCATGGCTGATAGTGATGTACCCCAGCTAGTTGACAAAAAGGGAGGTAGCTATTCAGCTATCGCTCTTAGACTAGAAGCTGGGAAATTTAGCAAGTGGAAAAAGCGTATGCTTTGCTACTTGACTGGTATGGAACCACACTATATCAAGTGTATCAATGAAGGTCCCTTTGTCCCAACGATTGCTGAAGATTTACCTAAACCTGAAGCACAATGGACTCCTGATGAGAGAAGGGTGGTCAATCAGGACCAATGCCTGAAAAGCATCATTATATCGTGTCTCCCTGACGATACAATGGAATCAGCCATTAACTGTCCTACAGCCAAACAAACTTGGCTTGACTTGGTTCATAGCTTTGAAGGTCCCTCAGATACCAAGGAAAACAGGATCATGGACTTGAAACTTGAGAATAACACTTTCAGGGCCAAAGAATCTGAAAGTCTCTCTCAGACCTATACCCGATACAAAACCTTGCTCAATGAGCTTTCAAATGATGGTGTAGTACTGTCTAAGCATGAGATCAACGTTGGCTTTATCAACAGTCTCCTTGAGAAGTGGTTAAACTTCTCTTAGGGTCTCAGGAATGCTAATCACATTCAGAATCTTGAGCTGCCTCAAATATATGGGAAGTTTGTCTATGAAGACAACTTAATCGCAAGGCGATACCCTAAAAAGGCTCAAGAAAACAAAAAGGCCCTGACTGTCTCACCCATATCCACTGCCTTCTATTCTAATGGTGTTGTGCAGGATTTTCACGATGACTCTGATGATGAGGTTGATATGAGAACCAGTGATGAGTACCTCAATGATCTTCAAGTTGAATTTCAAGAAAGGGCTCTTTTAGCAAACTCAAAACGTTTTATTAAAAGAAACAAGTTCAATTTTTAAAAAAGCTAAGGCAAATGAGTCCACTAAATGTTTCAACTGTGGCAAAAAGGGTCACTTTGCTAAAGACTGTTTTTCAAAAACAACCTCAGATCCTTCTTACAAACCTTCTGGTAGTAATTCTTCCTCAGGAACTAGCAAGTTTCAACCAAAAATGCTTCAATCCACTCAACACTTTCAAAATGAAAACATTCAAAAAGATTTTGAAGCTGAATACAGAAAAGCAAAAGCTAAACTTGCTCTCCTTGAGACAACTCCCTCAGTTCCTCAGACTGCACCTACCAAACCTGCTCAAGGCAAAAACAAGGTGCTCGTTGCTGAGGCTTATGATTTGGATGAGGAAGATGTCTCCTCTAATGATGAAGTAAGGGTCAGTGCACTGATGGCACTTTCTGATGACAACAAGATGGCTGTTGGAAAAAGCCATGCTAGAAATGGAGAATGGGTCAACATCACCATGAAAAAGGTAAACATTTTGTTATCTATGGATGATGATGCTAATTGGCAATCCTTTTTAAACTACTTAAATGTAGATCTTAAGTTCGTTGAAGAGCAAAGGCAAAATTTGTTTTCTAAATTCAACAAGTTAACTTTTGAATTAAATAAGTGTCAAGATGAATTACTAGTTTTAAAACAAGCTAAACTTGAGGCTGTCACACTTCAAATTTAAAACACTGAACTTGTAAAACAAAATCAGGCTCTTCAAGAAGAACTTAAGAAAGAAAAGGCTGTGATATATAAGTGGACTCAGAAAAACCCTAGAGTTTTTGACTCAGTGAGTCTCAAGAAAGCTATTATTGGTGAAGATCAAACCACTGAATCCTCAAGTGAGAATCATGATGAAAAGGCATTTCTGCCTTCAGGCATATCCTGTAACAAGGAAATGGCACCAAAACCCAGTGACTGGATTGAAAGAGTCAACCCAGATAGCAAACTTCCAAACTTTAACACTGGTAAAATTTTGGAACTTGAAAGTCAGGCCATCAAAAATATGCTTAGTGTCACTGATGAGTCTAGTCTTCCTGAGTCCATTAATGAGTCTGAACCTATATCACAGAGTCCACTCCCACCACTGAAAGTTCTTCATGGAGCTGAACCTAGCTCTGAGCTAACACCTTTGGTGTATACTCAACACTCTCCAAGAGAGAAAGTTGGTTTAGGAAGAACTATCCTGAAAAGACCACTCACTGAAGTCTCTACCACAAATGATGACTCCACAACCTGAGTCTCAAATGAAGTTATCACTGACAGCCCTGATTTTAAATTTGATCAGTTGGCTCAACTTGTTAGGAAGTTGAGTGAAAAAATTGAATCATCTGAGAAGAAAACTCAACCCTTGGAAAAGGAAATTAAACCAGCTACCTCAAGTTCTGCCAAATCTAAGGTAACATCTAAACCAAAAATGAGATGTGAACTGTGTAGTTATACAACACATACCACTGATGACTGTTATAGAATCCTCTTTTGCATGATATGCAAAAAGGATGATTATAGAACCTCTGATCATCTATCTTACACAGTCTCATCAAGTGCTGTATCCTACCACAATGCTCAACCTCATAACTATGCCTCAGGCTCCAAACAGATAAGGCAGAAAGCTAAACCTTTCACACCTTGCATCCACTGTGGATTCAATGATCATCTCCCTGATGATTGTTTGATGTATCCATGTTGTGATATCTGTGGAGATCCTACTCATGACAGTTCAGGACATGAACATGTTATTCAGTCTAGAAGAGGAAATACCAAACCAACCCAACAAACTATGCCTTCACCTAGATGCAGTATCTGTGGAAGCAACATTCATACCACCACTGATCATGGATCAATATCCCAGTTCAAAAATGCCATTAAAGCCAAGCCCACCAGAAAGTGGGTTCACAAGAAAAACTAACCCAGTTTACATTTGTGCAGAGACATGCCAGAGATCCTATTTGGCATCTTGATAGTGGATGTTCAAGAAGCATGACTAGCGTGAAGGAATATCTGCACAAATATGTAGAAGAACCAGGACCTAAGGTGGTATTTACTGATAATTCATCTTGTCTCACTGAAGGTTATGGTTCAGTAAACTGTAGTGGAATAGTTTTTACATGAATAGCTTATGTTAATGGTCTTAAATACAACTTGATCAGTGTCAGTCAACTATGTGATGCAAAATACATAGTTCAGTTTGATGATAAGCAAGGTACTATCTTTAATGCAAACAAAGAAGTAGTTCTTATTGCACCAAGGAGGCAGGATGTCTATGTCTTGGATATGTCCTCACTCACTCAGAATGGAACATGACTTTTTGCTAAAGCCACTGAAACCCTCAACTGGCTTTGGCATAAAAGACTTTCTCACCTGAACTTCAAAGACATAAACAACCTGGCCAAACAAAACAAAGTCCTTGGCTTACCATCACTTGTGTTCACAAAAGATAAACCCTGCCCTGCCTGTGAAAAAGGTAAACACCACAAAGCATCCTTTAAAACCAAATAAAATTCCTCTATCACCAAATGCTTGCACCTACTTCACATGGATCTATTTGGATCCATCAGTCCAATGGCTATTCATCTTGAGAAGTACACTCTGGTCATAGTAGATGAATACTCAAGATACACTTGAGTATATTTTCTGACCAAAAAGAGTCAGGCTGCTGAAACAATTATGTCCTTCATCAGGAAGATTGAAAACCAAAATGACATAAGGGTCAAACAAATCAGGATTGATAATGGAACTGAATTCAAAAACAATGATGTTGAATGTTTATGTGATGAGAAGGGTATCTCTCAAAACTTTACCTCTCCTTACACCCCTGAACAAAATGGAGTTGCTGAAAGGAAAAACAGAACTCTCATTGAGGCTGCTAGAACAATGCTTAATGGATCTGCTCTCTCCAAACATTTTTGGACTGAGGCAGTAAAAACAGCCTGCTATACACAAAACATGCCCATTATTGTGAAGAGACATAGCAAAACTCCCTATGATTTGTTTAAAGGAAGGATTCCAGATATCAGCTATTTCCATGTGTTTGGATGTCCTGTGTTTATCCATAATCATAAGGACCATCTTGGAAAGTTTGATGCAAAAGCTGACGATGGATACTTTCTAGGGTACTCCTTTGTATCAAAAGCCTTTAGGGTATTCAACACCATGAGACAACAGACTGAGGAAACCTTCCATGTCACTTTTGATGAGAGTACTGAAGCTGGTAGATTCTCAAATTCCACTGTGGAAGAAATTGGTATTGATAACTCATCAAGATATCCTCCTGATGTGTTTCATCCTGAGAGTAATCTCTCCACACAATATCAAGCTGATGCTGATGTCTCTTACTACATCAATCAACACAACCTACCTCAACCCACCATCAGTGAGTTCATAGAAACTCAACCTGTCCCCAATGAGACCACCACCAGTGAACCTTTTGTTCAGGATACCACAACACAAGTTAACCATACTGAGGATGTTGAAAATCTCAATCTTGAAGCACCTCAGGCACCCATATCAGACCCCACTCTAAGTATACATCAGGCCTCTACAAATTCCAATTCCTATCCTAGACCTCAGGATAGCTGGACCAAGTCCAAAAGAATTGAACTTGTTAACATCATTGGTGAACCTTCAGAAGGCATGCTTACAAGGAGCATGGCTGTCAAACTCAAGGCGGCTTCAACCAATGTATGCCTCTATGTTGACTTTATCTCAGAAATAGAGCCTAAAAATGTGAAATAAGCCTTTAAATATGAGAGTTGGGTTCAGGCCATGAGAGATGAGTTAGAACAATTTGATAGAAATGATGTCATGACCTTAGTTGAATATCATCAGGGAGTGTTTATCCTAGGAATGAAATAGGTCTTCAAAATCAAGACAGATGAGTCAGGAACAGTAGTCAAGAACAAAGCAAGACTTATTGCAAAAGGATATAATCAACAAGAGGGTATTGACTATTAGGAAACCTTTGCACCTGTTGCAAGAATGGAAGCCATTAGGATCTTTCTTGCATATGCAACATACATGAACTTTAAAGTATACCAAATGGATGTAAAAAGTGCATTCCTAAATGGTACCATTAAAGAAGATGTATATGTGCAACAACCACCTGGCTTTGAAAGCAGTGAGTTTCCCAACCATGTCTACAAGCTTAACAAAGCCCTTTATGGACTAAAACAAGCTCCCAGGGCATGGTATGAAACTCTTTCAGCCTTCCTGATACAATACAAGTTTGTCAGAGGGAAAATTAACAATACATTGTTCACCTATAGGACAAACGAGGATGTGATTTTAGTCCAAGTATATGTGAATGACATCATATTTGGCTCAACAAGTTACAAACTTTGTAAACAGTTTGAAAAGCTGATGACAAAGAAATTTGAAAAGAGTATGATGGGAGAACTCACTTATTTTCTTGGACTACAAATCAAACAAACTGAGAAAGGAATTTCCATCAGTCAAGAAAAGTATACTAGGAACTACTCAAAAAGTATGACCTCAGTGACTGTGCCTCAGTGAAAACCCCAATGGTACCTCCCAACAATTTAGGGCCTGATCTTGCTGGAAAACCAGTTAATCCTACTCTATACAGAGGTATGATTGGGTCACTGATGTATCTTCTTGCCTCAAGACCGGATATTCAATTCTCAGTGTGCTTATGTGCAAAATATCAATCTGAACCAAAGGAATCTCATCTCACTGCTGTCAAAAGGATACTGAGATATCTTAAGGGCACTTCCAATCTTGGACTCTACTATCCCAAATGTTCAGGGTTTGATCTCAAAGGATACTCAAACTCTGATTATGCTGGATGCATCATGGATAGAAAGAGTACTTCAGGCTCCTGCCAATTTCTTGGAGGAAAGCTAGTCTGTTGGAGTGCTAAAAAGCAACAATTTGTGGCAATGTCCTCAGCAGAAGCTGAATATGTTGCTTGTTCTGGCTGTTGTGCAAATGTGTTATGGATGAAAAGCCAGCTAAGTGACTATGGTATTCATTACAAAATGGTACCCATATTTTGTGATAACACAAGTGCAATTGCCATTTCAAATAACCCAGTGCTTCATCAAAGAACAAAACACATAGATATCAGATATCATTTTATCAGGGATCACATCATGAAAGGTGATATTGAATTACTGATGAGGCGAAAAATGATCCGTTTTTAGGGGGTCATTTAAGCCCGAATCCGAATTTATTTGATCAAATATTGCCCTAAATCGTTCCTTTTGTGATTTTAGGTGTTTGGAGAGTGAATTCTGGAAAAGAGGCTATTTTGGACGTTTTTGGAGCATAAAGTGAAGAAAACGACAAAGTACCAAAAATCCAAGCTGGAAATACAAGGTGACGGCGTCAAGGGTTTTCTCTTGACGGCGTCAGACATGAAGATTAATTTACCGTAGCTGGTGACGGCGTCAGATGGAGTGATGACGGCGTCAAGTGGCCAAGAATAATTTACCGTGGGTGGTGACGGCGTCACATAGGCCGTCACGATTGGATCTAGGGCGTCCGAGGAAGTGTATGGCGGCGAGTTGACGGCGTCATATTTTACTCTTGACGCCGTCAAGACGATTTTCCTATATATAGTTTTCTAGTTTTTTTCATAAGAAGGAGAGAAGTTTTGGTGAAACCCTAAAGACGATTTTGGTGCCTCTTTTACAGGTTTTTCAAGGGTTCCAAACCCTTGAGACCTTGCATTGTAATTGAGATAAGTATACTCTTAATTCAATCAATATGTCTATGTGTTGGTTGTTTATCTTTTGTTCTTATCTTAATTCTACTATGCTAGGCTAGATCTCTCTTGTGTTTGCTTAGATCTAATGAAACCTAGATGTTGATTATGTGTTGATTACTTGTCTATTCTTGTTTTGAATGAATGATTTTATATGTTAGGCTTAAGAAAACTGGCAGATCTCCAAATGGTAACATGCTTGAACGTCTTAAGAAACATGAACCGAGGCGTACTAGGTCTTTATTGGTTGTATTTAATGCATGAGCCACTGTTTACAATCCCTATAGTTGTGCTGGGTCATGGTGTAGGAGGAGATAAGAGCTCATAGAGTTGGGGAGTTATGTATGCCACTCCACGAATGGTATTAAGGAATACAACCCGTCATTCATACAAGTGTAACAAGAAATTAACATGTAAAAGATATCTAGGGAGTAATGAAGTCTAAGTAAACACAATTTCTCCACATACTGCTCACAACCTTAGTTTAATATTAGTTTAATTTTATTTTCATTAGTTTAATTAGTTACAAAGTAGTTTTTGGGTTAGTTGATTAGCAACTAATTCCGCCCACTCTTTCAAAACCCGAGATTTTAATTGCTTTCATAAAAATATAAAAATACAAAAATAATCATCTCTCACCTCTAGAACTATTAATTAGGTTTTCTAATCCTAGCGACACTATTCCTAAGCTGAACGATCAATCCCCCGGTACTTGTCACTATACTATACTACAACGATCTGGTACACTGCCTGGTGGGGGTTGTAAGCCTCGCGAGATCCCTCGAGAGGTAAAGCAAGGTGCGATTCCCACACATCAATTACACTTCATTCCCACTGAGTATCAGCTAGCTGATATCTTCACTAAACCTTTGGATGAACCTACTTTCACCATGTTGAAAGCAGAACTAGGCATGTTAGATATTGATAATCTGATCACTTACTGAGATATCTCACATGGTGTATATTCTTATCCCCTGATAATCAACCCTCCTCAGTAAAACCTTTCAACATCACCAAAATCACTTACAGGGAGCTTCTCACCCTGAGATTGAAACTCACTGGACTCCTTACCTAAAACAATTCACACTGAAGGAATTCTCATTCAGGGGGCTCAGGACATTATACTAATGCAATTCAATGCATAACTAAATGCTCCAAGTATCTAGTTACTAAATGTCCTAGGTTGGTAACCGAATTTTCTATTTATATAGGAATATATGTCTCTGCCTTATTGGCATCCAAACCTGAGCCCCCCACTTACACATCAACATCCCACTTGGCATTTAATGCCTTCCCTCACAAATAATATCCCTTGATATTTTTGTGACATCATGTTTGCAAAAGTGCACTTTGTGCAGGATCTTTGCACTGTTTACCTCGACAGTTGCGAAAAACTTGGGTATGTGGAGTGGTGGCATTTAATGCGGATCCCAAAACGGTTCTTCATTTTGATTTTCAAAATTTCAGACCAATGGTATTCCTCACCCTCTATAAATACCCCTTTCCAAAATCACAAAACACACACAAAAAATTTCTAAAAGAAACTCTGCAAAAATTTCTCCATTGCAAAGTTGTGTGTAATCTTTTCAAAAACAAAAGGTATTTTCAAAACATCTTTTCTTGGTTAAGAAATTTGCAACAAGATATCCTTCCTGTTTGCAAACATCTTGATAACAATATCACACGTTTCACAACAGAAAACAAGTTAGACTTAACTTGTGAATCATCTGGGGTGTGATATTCTGCCATAAAACTTTCAAAACCTTTTCTTGACCTAAAAAATGGCAGAAGACCAAGGAATCATGCTTGCACCTCAATGGGCAAAAATGACTCTGGCTGATGTACAATTTAAAACAAACAATGTTGTAGACAATTTTAACCACCCGACCAATGTTCCTGCCTACAAGGAAATAATGAAATTTTTGTACAACTGTCCTTTGAAAAATGCCTTCACATCAACACCCTACTTTCAGTATCATCACCTCCTCAGGGAGTTCTAGTGTACTGCTCAGGCCATTGACCCGACACCCAGTGCTGATGAGAACGAACTCAGGCCCCTCAAGGAATTTCTCATCAGCTTCTCTATTTTAAATGGGAAAAGAAAATTTGTCCTGGATTTCAAAACTTTTTGCTCAGCAACAGGACTTGATTATAACAAAGGAAAATATGTTGCACACCCTGACCCAAGTAATGTCAAATCAGGGTTAGAAAAAATTGCTTTGGATCCAAAATATTTGGACAAGTCCCTGTCACCAAGAGCTCTTTTCCCATGGCTTGGAAGATCCCGTTCACTTTTGTGATTTAGGTTCTCGGTGGGAACCATTCATCCACTGAACAGACTAATTATGTTCAAATGATGATGGCCTATTGCCTAATGAACGGGGTCACTGTCGACATTGGAGAGATCATTTATGGTGATCTTGTAACCAAGCTACTGAATAAAACTAGCCTTCACTATGTGTCGTATCCTAGGTTTATCTCATGTTCTCTTCAAAGGTTACTGGGTTATGACTACACTCAGGATGAACACTTAGGTTCTTTACCAGCCATCCTGAGTTCTTCAAACTTTTCAAAAGACCCATCCTCAGTCTCAAACATTGAATTGACGGCCCACATGGTTGCCATAAACAACCGGAGGGACTCAGTGTACCCACCTTCCCCTCCTAAGAGGACAAGGAAGTCTCAGACTGCGCAAAAAACCAAACCCAAGGCACAGGGCCCTGAGGCTTCAGGGACACAGGATTCTAAGCCAAAAAGAAGACCTAAGCCCAAAAATGTCACCCTTGACCAGGCTCCACCACCCCCAGGGACAATGAAGGTCATTGACAAATCACAGTCAGTGCCCTTAGTCCACATAACTACTCCCAAAGATCCAGAGGGAAACATACAACCCGCTGGTAGGGGAGCGCCTTCCACTTATCCCACTAAAGTTTCTGGTACATCACAACCAGAGTCTCAGGGAGTGGCGGCCCCTAAATCTTCGATAGGCCAGCACCAGCCTGTTGGAACGGGGGGCCTTAACATTTCACTGATTCCTAATGATGATACTGAAGCACACCTGTCAGTGTCTGAAGGAGTCACAGGGGACAAAGACTCAGGGGGATTAAAACCACCCACTGATATGGAACCTACACCCCCTCACGGAGCTGCTCATTCTTCGCAAACTGACCCTGAGGACCAGACAGACAAAACCCAGTCTGTTGGATTTGAGGGGTCAGGGAGCGACCATAACCAAGGCAAGTCTTCTTATGAAGAGGAGCCGGCTAACCCATTTTTGCAGATAGACTCAATGGCTAATTTTCAGGCTGTTCTTGACTCTGATGATTATGATAGCAAAGTTAGTGAGGAAGAGTTCTATGAAGCTGGTGATGAAATGGAGACTGAAGCAACAGCCACTGAACAATCTCCTCTGTCTCCTGTTGCTCACCAAGAAAATGTACCAGAATCTTCCTCTCCTGAAAAATTTGCCAAGTATGATGACTCCAGGCCCCTCACTGAAAGAAAGCTGATGAAGTTTCTGAAAAAGGCCTACAAAGTCATCTACAATGATATCACTGAAGATGTGTTTGACATGCACACTGAGCAGGCTGTTCAGTACTGCAACCTCAGGGACTCAGTTGAAACCTATCATGACAATACTTTCGAACAACAGGCTGATGTTACATTCAAACTGACTACTCTTAATGGACACCTGATGAGTAGGGATTGCACCAGGCTTTACCTCTCAAGGGATCTTGAGAAGCTTACAACCCCCACTAGGCAGTGTACCTGATTGTTGTAGTATAGTATAGTGACAAG